>JARGCV010000071.1:4195000-4220000 GCA_034064705.1 Bothrops alternatus | reverse complement strand
GCTCCCTCACTAGAGGCTTTTAAGAAGAGACTGGGGACAGCCATTTGTCTGAAATGGTATAAGGTCTCCTACTTGAGCAGGGGGTTGGACTAGAAGACCTCCAAGGTCCCTTCCAACTCTGTTATTCTGTTATGACAAGAGGATCAAGGATTAGGGGAACGGTCAAGCAAACTTTTACAAAATCCACAGAATGGAGACGGTTCTTCCACTTCTCCTTCCAGAAACAAGGAAATGAAACGGAGACTCTGGGCCAGGGTGGATGCATTCGCCATCACGCCTTGTCCTCCCCTAGGAGAAAAGACCTCCAGCATTAACTTATTGATTCCGGTTTGGTCTCCAAACTATTTTCTGAATGTTTTATTACTCCTCGTTACTGCAGATGTCTGTCTACATTCCTTGAGTTGGAGTCACACAGCTTGAGGAAGGCATCAGTATAAATTAAGCACGAAGCCGGTGGGAGTCTCATTTGTATTCTGGTCCAGCGATCTCAGCCTTCAGCGTGGCTAGGAAGAACACAGGAAAGCTTCGCCGAGGAGGCCTGAAGAATATTTCACTCCAATTCCAATTTATTTCCCATTATTAATGCTTGTGAAAGCTGAGCCTCTCTTAGAAGCAAAAAAGCACCATATCCAGAAGGACTGCTGGGCTCGACTCTAATCTCATTAGCCAGCTTAGACAATGGGATTCAATTTGGAAGAAGTTATATAAAAACTTAGAGGACCAGCTCTGGGGGAGTGCAGAGATTCCCATCTGAAGGAGACGTATCTCAGTTTGACATTTTGCCAGAGAACCAGGAAGCACAACACTCTTGAGCACGATGGAGGATTCTCGGTCCTACTTTAGAATTCACACTCGTGTCAGATCAGATCAGGTCTGCTCAGTTCTTTATGGATCCAGAGTTCACTGGAGCGATCAATGCTTTGTGGGCAGAAAGTCCCTGGTTCACTCTTTAACATCTCCAGATTGGGCTGAAGAAGCCTGAGATGAAACTTTGGAAAGTCAGTGCCGGTTGAAAGAAGTCCAATTGGATCAAAGATGAGAAACAGTTCAAGATCTATTGGCATTTTGTGGAAGAAACCCATACAATTTATTCCACGTTATCCGAGGAGTGCTCCATTGCAAGAGAAGATCAGAAGCAGAGGCAAGATTTCTTAGGAGACCTGTCTACCACATGATGCTGCTCTTCTCACTGACAAGGTCTTGATGAACATTTAGGGCAGTGATGGTGAACCTTTTAGAGATCGAGTGCCCCAAAACCGCCCCCCACCCCGTCCCCGCTCCGCTCTGCCCACTGGACCACCCACCATCTCCACGGCCTGCCATAGATCACCTAGGCAGCCCAGCAGCACCATGGTGGCCATGCCCTCCGCCCATGCCCCGCAGCATCATCTGCGTGCGATGGGGCGCAAGGGCGGAGTCTTGTCCCCACTGCCCGTCTACCATGTCCTTGGCTGCGCTGCTTCATATGGGCTGCGCCCGGGGGCAACTCTCCTCCGGGGGGACTGCTGGTGAGGAGGGGGCTGTGGGAGGAGGCGGGGCAGGAGCAACGATGTGTATGCCCACAGAGAGGGCTCCGAGTGCCGCCTCTGGCACCCGTGCCATAGGTTTGCCACCACTGATTTAGGGAAACCTGATAAGCTTCAGGGCCCAATTGCAACAGTATACTTATGCCAGCACCTGGCTGCCCTTTTCCTTGTCTCCCCACCATTCCTGGAAAAAGATGATGTTCCTACATCACACTAACCATTATTTGCTAGGGTCATTAATAACCAGTATTTGTAGAACAAGATGCAATGGCTGGGCTCACACAGGGCATACTAAACCATACCAGACACACTGAATTTGTGGCTTAGTCTTGGATGGATGAATGGAAGGAAGGAAGGAAGGAAGGAAGGAAGGAAGGAAGGAAGGAAGGAAGGAAGGAAGGAAGGAAGGAAGGAAGGAAGGAAGGAAGTCTTCTCATTTCTGGTACATTGTTGCTGGAGTCAGATCCAGTTCTCTGGAAATATATAGACTTTAAGTCCTGCAAATCCCATGTTGGCTGGAGAACATGGCCAGCTGAATTCCACACACATATCTGGAATTTCTCCAAGATGAGAAAACTTGCTGGGTTATTTGTAAAGCTGAAAGAAAGAGCCCAACTCTGAATTCATCCCTTTTTTCTAGACTTCCTAGCAGTATTTTTTCAAGCACTTCAACCAAGTAATGGATAACTTCGTCTTTGCCAACCTGGATGTCTTCCAAGTATGTTGGACTGAGCTCCTACTGTCCCCAGCCAGCTTGGCCAAAAACCATGGAGGGATTATGGGAACAGACATCCCTCAAATCCAGAAAGTTCTGAGCTGATGAAGACCTTCAAGCAGATCCAGAAGCATCCTTCTGTTCTTTGAGAAGAGACTGCAACTGAGCAAGAAAAACTCAAATGTCAGATGTTGAAAAAAACTTCGTTGCCCAAGCAGGCATGCACAGATTTCTCAAAGAACAATAGGATTTCCATTAAAATTCACTGCTGATCATAATTTCAGGCTCAACATGGCCTCATGAATAACCATCTCTACTAAGAAGATGACACCGGAGACTCCAAGAGATTACATAAATCTGCACGGCTTGGCCTGGATAAATATGGTGTTTCACCAACACGTCTCGCCATGATTGTTTAGTGCAGTGATTCTCGACAAGGCCAACTTTCAGCTACGTGGCCTTCAATGCCCAGAATTACCCAGCCATATGTGAGTTGAAGGCCACACAACGCTGGCTGATGCAGCCCACGGAGCAGCACAGAAAGGAGAGGGAAGGAAAGAAAGAACCGATCTAAAGCAGGCGCCCCAGCTGAGTTTGCTGCTGCTGCTGTTCCTCAGACTCTAAAAGGTTATAGCAAATAATATGATGGGATAGATTTTCCCCATAATGTGAAGAAAATTGCTTTTTACCAACTATCTGGCAGTTCCAAAGCAATTACACTTTTGGGGAGAGCTGAGAAGCTGAGATAGAATACCTGAGTGCTGTGCGTATTTTTTTCCTTGTTGTTGTTAATGTGGAAACCAAGCAATAGCAGAAAATGTGTCTAAAAGCAGCAATTTCAGGTATTAGACATGTGAGTATTAAATATTTACTTCTTGCAAAAGAGATGGGAACCAGACAGTATTGCTAAACAGTTTTATTGGCAACGGAATCCTGTTAGCATCTCTGATCAAGGTGGACCGAAGGACTTCTAATCATCAAGGTTGGACTTCTCCAGTTGCATTTGACCCTCCTTCCCACCCCATTGCCCTCATGCTCTGAAGCCCTCTGGATTAACTTTGGCATTTGTCTTCTTCCAAGAAAAACAAAGCTATTTGTTGTTTGTTGTAGCAGTGGCTTGGTACAAACAAGCAGTGGCTTTGTACAAGCCAAGCTTAATGTGGAACAAGCCACAGTAGGCTTGGTGTGTACAAAATCATCTCCTCAACATTTCTTTTGGCCCTTAAAAGCCAGAGTGTCAGGACAGCAGGATCTGAAACAAGGCATAATAATACCCATCCAGTGAAGGTGTGGTTGTGTCACAGTATTACAATGCTCCATATAAGTCCATTGGTCACGTCACTTGGAGGATGGTGTCATCACCCATTGTCCTTTGCCATCCCATGGACAACCATGTTTCTTGATGTGCGCATCACAAACCAACATTGAGGTCCTTGATGTTTGAGGTTGATGAATCCATTTGGTGAGTTCTCTAACAAAATGGATGCCATCTTGCAGACATCTAGTTAACAGACATCTCCTCAACATCTGTTCTGGCCTTAGATGTTCTCCAGCACCCCAACATTCTTCTGTCTTTTCTTGAGGATCAAAATGGACTTGTCTAAATCAGTGGACTGGATTTCTGAAGGTATCATCTTTTTAGAGTATGCCTCTGAGCTCCAGGTAGATCTCATGGGCATGGTTGGAAGTACCCATCTCCTCCTCCTCCTCCTCCTCTTCTTCATCTTCATCTTCTTCATTTGAAAGAGTGATGGAGGATCCAAGCTTGGCCTTTCAGTGATGGCCTGGAGAGGAACATATCCTGAAAAGGAGGCAGGACCAAGACACCAACAAAATTATTTTGGTTTCCAACTCCAGTGAAAAATGTTTGGAAGATTTCATAAGCCATCCCAGATGTTCACAGCAGCCCAAAACAGACCTATGAACTCAGCTTACACAAACCATCAATAAAATATGGCTTATAAACAATAGTATTGCTTCCATCCACTGCATAAGGAAGCAATATCTTCCTTCATCCTCCTCTCCAGCACACAGCCTCGGTCTATATGTTGACTTGCTTTAATTACCAAAGATTCGCCAGCATTCTGGGTTCCTCATGGACACTGTCAAAGATGTCCGATTGATTTTGCTGCTTATATCAACCTGGACGTCCCATTTATCAGCTCTGAAGCCTTTTCCAAGAATTTGTGCTCTCATTTCTCAAGACAGTGCTGGGGAAAAGGGAAGGTCAACCACATCTTGCGAAGGATCCTTCTTTAAAACAATCATTGTCCTGCTATTATTATTGACTCTTGCAAAGTGAAATTGAAGCATGAAGTAGATTTGTGCCCTAGATAATAACCTTTATTAGACAAGCTATTTAGGGCAAAACAAAAGGCAACCGCCAAGAATCCGTAGAGGCAACAAGGAAAATCCATCACAAGACAACAAGGAGAATTGACACTAATCACCCCCATTTCTTTCCACCAGTTAGGGACCTTCAAGTGCCCCTCTTAACCATGCCAGGATAAATGGGATTAATTTTATTGATCGGCAGAAGTTACATTGCAGAGACAAAGCAATCAGATTGGTTCCACGCTTCTCCTTTCTTCCTGAACTGAGGAAGGGGGCTCCATTTTTCCTTCAGGGAGAAATGGAGAAGCCAAGTCCCTTCAATAAAGAGTCTCTTCAAAAGCTGCAGTTAGAGCAGTCACCCAATTTGGAGATCGATTATTTATTGATTACGTTTGTAAGGTTGACCACCTCACAGAGATGCTCCTCAAAGTCTTCTCCTTCACCTTGTTGGACTTTTGGACCGTGTGTGTCTTTGGGATGAATTCCTAGGAAGTCTGCTGCAATTTGTGATGTGCAATTCATAGCAACTTCAAGTTTTTTCATCAAAGTGTTGGTCTGGTTTGGAACGTGGATCTCAATTTATGCACAATCAGCAGCAGGTCTTGGCTTGATATGCATCGTTCCTCATGATTGAAGTTGTCTATTTCATGGATTTATTGTTCTTGTCTGCATCTTGGCTTTTCCTGCTGAGCATCTCACCCGCCTGTCTCCCCTCTTCCAAACCTCTTTCCTCCTTTGTACCCTGCAGCTAAAGTCTCCAACTTACACACCCGTGCTGTGTCTTCTCATCCCCTCCTTTCCCCTGATCTCACCATCAGAATTAACAGAATTGGAAGGAACTTTGGAGGTCTTTCAGTCCAGCCCCCTGCTCAAGCAGGAGACCCTATGCTGTCCCCAGTGAAAAGGCTATCCGGTCTCCTTTTGAAAACCTCCAGCCTCAGAGCACCCACAGCTTTTGGAAGGAAGCTGTTTCACTGATTAATTGTTCCGTCAGGGAATTTCTCCTTAGGTCTAGGTTGCTTGATTAGTTTCCATCCATGGTTTCTTGTCCTGCCTTCTGGGGCTTTGGAGAAGAGGTTGACTACCTCCTCTTTGTGACAGCCTGTCAAATATTGGAAGACTGCTATAATAGAATCAAGACCAATTCTTTCTCCAGAGTTAAACCTATAAAACTAAAGATCTACCATCCTCCTTTCCCTGTATTTCTCCAATTCTATCTCTTCCTATCCCTGATGTGTACTGATTTGTTGTTATAAAGATGGCTAGCATATATTATTATATAAAAGTAAAAAGTTGACTCTGTGTGTATACTGAGAGCTTATGTACCAGAGACAAATTCCTTGTGTCTCCAATCACACATGGCCAATAAAGAATTCTATTCTATTCTATTCTATTCTATTCTATTCTATTCTATTCTATTCTATTCTATTCTATTCTATTCTATTCTATTCTATTCTAGTCTAGTCTAGTCTAGTCTAGTATAGTCTAGTATAGTCTAGTCTAGTCTAGTCTATATTTTCTATTCTTCTGACCATCCTAGACGTCCCTCCCCTTCCCGCTGGCTCTTGCTTGAATATTTTGTTGCAGTAGAATACAGAATAAGAGAATTGGAAGGGACCTTGGAGGTCTTCAAGTCCAGCTCACTCCTTGAGCAGGAAACCTGGCCTAGACCATTTCAGACCAATGTTGTCCAATGTCTTCTTCAAAACCTTCCAGTGATGGAGCACCCAGAGCTTCTGGAGGCAACTTTTGTTCCACTGATGAATGGATCATTTATCACTGATCATTAATCACTGACCATTATCACTGATCATTAATCACTGACCATTATCAGTGATCATTAATCACTGATGATTTATCACTATTACTTGTATGTATACTGAGAGCTTCTGCACCGGAGACAAATTCCTTGTGTGTCCAACTACACTTGGCCAATAAAGAATTCTATTCTGTTCTGTTCTGTTCTGTTCTGTTCTGTTCTGTTCTATTCTAATTCTATTCTATTCTGTTCTATTCTGTTCTATTCTAATTCTATTCTATTCTGTTCTGTTCTGTTCTGTTCTATTCTAATTCTATTCTATTCTGTTCTGTTCTGTTCTGTTCTGTTCTGTTCTGTTCTGTTCTGTTCTATTCTAATTCTATTCTATTCTGTTCTATTCTGTTCTATTCTAATTCTATTCTATTCTGTTCTGTTCTGTTCTGTTCTATTCTAATTCTATTCTATTCTGTTCTGTTCTGTTCTGTTCTGTTCTATTCTAATTCTATTCTATTCTGTTCTATTCTGTTCTATTCTAATTCTATTCTATTCTGTTCTGTTCTGTTCTGTTCTATTCTAATTCTATTCTATTCTGTTCTGTTCTGTTCTGTTCTGTTCTATTCTAATTCTATTCTATTCTGTTCTGTTCTGTTCTGTTCTGTTCTGTTCTGTTCTATTCTAATTCTATTCTATTCTGTTCTGTTCTGTTCTAATTCTGTTCTATTCTGTTCTATTCTGTTCTATTCTAATTCTATTCTATTCTGTTCTGTTCTGTTCTGTTCTGTTCTATTCTGTTCTGTTCTGTTCTGTTCTGTTCTATTCTAATTCTGTTCTATTCTATTCTATTCTGTTCTGTTCTATTCTAATTCTATTCTATTCTATTCCATTCTATTCCATTCCATTCCATTCCATTCCAATATTTATTCTATTCTATTCTATTCTATTCTATTCTATTCTATTCTATTCTATTCTATTCTATTCTATTCTATTCTATTCTATTCTATTCTATTCTATTCTATTCTATTCTATTCTATTCTATTCTATTCTATTCTCTTAATATTAGTTCATTCTGTCCTGTCCTGTCCTGTTATTATCTTATTCTACCGAGCCAAAAGAAGTCAAAAGTCAATGCTTTCTCTTTTCCCCTACACTTTTTCCTCTTCCCCTTTTCCTCCCTTATTTTCCCATTATTTCCATTTTCTTTGTATTTCTGTATTTTACATTTTGCTAAACTATTAAAAATACTATCCCCGGTGTGTGTTTTCCTTCCCCCTTCAAGACGGCCTTTACCAGCGGATCCTTTATCCAACCAATTTTACCCATTGTCGAGCAAAATTTCAACACTGTCTCATTCATCCTTTAAAAACAGGATATCTGCTCAGCAATCATTTGTAACCATGAATCATACAGCGTGACGGGTGAGAGAAAAAGGGGGCAAAAAGCAGAGGTTGTACAAGATCAAAGTTACAGAACAAACGCCGCATTCTCCATCTCACTTTTTTCAGGTCTCGATATAAGATCTTTTCTGACCTTTTAAGCATCAGCTTTCAACTGAATGAACACAACAAAGGCCTTTTGCCTGTGACCAGGTCAGAAATGAGAGCTTATGGCCCATATGATGTGAATTTGAAAGTGCTTTGGGGGGTCATGAAAAGAAAGAAGAGAACATGCCACAATTTAGGATTGCAGAAAAGGGGGCTGGACTAGAAGATCTCTAGGTCCTTTCCAGCTATTCTATATTCACTCCTATAAAACTGTAAATAGCTACAAGGAAAAAAGAGCATACAGGAGATGAAGCAGGAGATGGCTTCATTGTCTTCTTCGGGGCTACTCAGAAGCAACTAGCACAAGGGTAGGCAACCTTGGCTCTTTTATGACTGGTGGACTCCAACACCCAGAATTCCTGAGCCAGCCATGCTGAGGGGAAAGGGAGAGATTTCCAAGCTGAGCCAATCTGGCTGAGGAACTCTGGGAGTTGAAGTCCATGAGTCATGAGGGGGCCATAGTTCCCTCACGCTGGCTCAGGAATTCTGGGAGTTGAAGTCCACGAGTCATGAGGGGGCCATAGTTCCCTCATGCTGGCTCAGGAATTCTGGGAGTTGAAGTCCACGAGTCATGAGGGGGCCATAGTTCCCTCACGCTGGCTGAGGAATTCTGGGAGTTGAAGTCCACGAGTCATGAGGGGGCCATAGTTCCCCCATGCTGGCTCAGGAATTCTGGGAGTTGAAGTCCACGAGTCATGAGGGGGCCATAGTTCCCCCACGCTGGCTCAGGAATTCTGGGAGTTGAAGTCCACGAGTCATGAGGGGGCCATAGTTCCCCCACGCTGGCTCAGGAATTCTGGGAGTTGAAGTCCACGAGTCATGAGGGGGCCATAGTTCCCTCACGCTGGCTCAGGAATTCTGGGAGTTGAAGTCCACGAGTCATGAGGGGGCCATAGTTCCCCCACGCTGGCTCAGGAATTCTGGGAGTTGAAGTCCACGAGTCATGAGGGGGCCATAGTTCCCCCACGCTGGCTCAGGAATTCTGGGAGTTGAAGTCCACGAGTCATGAGGGGGCCATAGTTCCCCCACGCTGGCTCAGAAATTCTGGGAGTTGAAGTCCACGAGTCATGAGGGGGCCATAGTTCCCCCACGCTGGCTCAGGAATTCTGGGAGTTGAAGTCCACGAGTCATGAGGGGGCCATAGTTCCCCCACGCTGGCTCAGGAATTCTGGGAGTTGAAGTCCACGAGTCATGAGGGGGCCATAGTTCCCCCACGCTGGCTCAGGAATTCTGGGAGTTGAAGTCCACGAGTCATGAGGGGGCCATAGTTCCCCCACGCTGGCTCAGGAATTCTGGGAGTTGAAGTCCACGAGTCATAAAAGAGCCAAGGTTGCCTACCCCTGAACTAGCAGGTCTTTCGCTCACATTTCCACTTTGGCTGCAGCAACGAAGAGCTCAGATTTCTTCTCTTTAGCCATCACTGCCTTCACATGAAAAATGGACTACAGGAAGTCCTCAGCATACAAGCACAATTAAGTCCAACATTTCTGCCGCTAAGCAAGACAGTTAATGGAGTTTTGCCCCATTTTATGACCTTTCTTGCCACCGTTGTTAAGCAAATCATTGCAGTTCAGTTAGGAATGCAGTTGTGAAGTGAATCCGTCCTCCCCATTGACTTGGCCGGTCAGAAGCCGGCACAACCCCAGGACACAGCGACCGTCGTAAATCTGAGCCAGTTGCCCAACGTCGGGATTTTGATCACGTGACTGTGGGGAAGCTGCAATGTCCATAAGGGTGAAAAATGGTCATAAGGCACCTTGTAAGTTCGAATGGTCACTAAACAAGAGGATTTGCAAGGACTACCTGTATCACACGCCCATCACACATCCCTATTTTACAGGGATAGAATTTATGAGTTGTGAAAATGGACTTTGAGCGCCATAGCCTGATAAACATTTGGCCTTGCCTGCTGACTAGGAAGAAACTGACGAAAGGGAAATGTTTAGAAGCCTGAACATCACAAAATGCTGGGGTTTGAGATTCACCTTCCTTCTCTAGGGCTCCCGTGCTTCAGTGGAAGGGGAGGCTTCTCGGTTGCAAATTCCCTCAGCTTTTCTTGGAGGGGGGGAAATCTCTCAGGAGACCAAGGCAATAATTGAGGGAGCATATATTTTTCCTTGTAAAACAGGAAGAATCTCGTGTCGAGTCAGCTCTAAAACTGAATCAGTTCCCAGGAGGGATAAGAAAAAGTCCAGAAAAGGTCATACTGTGAATGTATCAATGAGTTTAAGTTAGACAAATTTTACATTCCACGGGGGCATCGTACCAAGAAGACATTTTCCAGTGAAGTTATGATCCTAAAGGTCTTCAACGTTCTGCTTCTTGAGAACAAGGAAAGTATTAAGGAACAGGCAGGCTGCAGCTCTTTAGGCCTAACTATTTCCACACAATCACTAATATTCATTTTTTTTCCGCCATTCTTTGAAAAATCTCAGCTGAACCATGGGAGGAAGGCCACAGTCCTCCTTCGGTGGAAGGAACTAAAGTCCTGGTTTTCCCCACCTGGGTCAAGGTTTTCCATGTGTCTTCTTGGTTCAGAAATAAGGCAGTGTTTCAGCAATTCCCATATCACTAAAAAATATCAAGAGAAAACCTTTTGTGTTATCTGGATTTTGGAGAGAGATCTTCTCAGTGCAACCTCAGAATTCAGTTGTAATCAGAAGGAAGACTGTGGGGTCCTTGGGGTCCCCTCTGTGCTCTCTGAGCTTGGTTGCTTTCTTGCAGATGTTTCATTACCCAGCAGACACCAGGATTAATACCAGACCAACAATATCCCAATCAAGGAATTACCAACTCAAACAAACAATCAAGCAGTAAACAACAGCCTAATCAAAGAACTGCCAAGAGGAAAACAACATGCCCACCAACAATAGGCAAACCACTGTATATAAACAGAGAGCGTACCCCTCTCCCTTCTGGCACTGATGATATTCCCTAATTCGGTAATGAAACATCTGCAAGAAAACCACCAAGCTCAGAGACCACCAAGGACCCCACAGTCCTAGTTCTCCTCCTCCTCCTCCTCCTCCACCACCACCACCACCACCACCACCTCCTCCTCCTCCTCCTCTCTGCAAACCCCACTCCCTTCTACCGGTAGTAGTGATGATGTTACCTAGTTGGGTAATGAAACGTCTGCAAGAAAACCACCAAGCTCAGAGAGCACCAAGGACCCCACATTCTTCCTCTTTCTCCTTCCCCCTTCTCTTCCTCCTCTTCCTCCTCCCCCCCCACAAACCTCACTCCCTTCTAGCACCGATGACGTTACCTAGTTGGGTAATGAAACTTCTGCAAGAAAACCACCAAGTTCAGGGACTGTCAAGGAGAATGTCAAGGACCCCAGAATTTAACCCCAAAATACGAATAGTCTAGATTTATGGAAAGGCAATCCACTGTGTAAACATCTGCTTGGAAGCACATCCCACAAAACGTAATAAGGTTTCCTCATTCATAAGGTTGGATCCCAAGGAGGGTCATGACCAACCCGGGGCATTCCTGGAGCCAAGAGAAGCAGCCAATTGAAGAAAAGCTGAGTTAACCAGCAAGAAAAGGAACGTCTTTCACTCTGTGGTATTTGTGTTCAGCCTGCTGGCTCAGCCCCACGGCCAGATTCTAATTTGGAAAGTCTAAAATTGTATTTTGGAATGGGTAGATGTGCCATTTGTTGCCCTTTTTTGGGAGGCTTATTTTATCCCTGCTGCAAATTGTTTGTGCGCACAGGCACATATGCTCTCCGATTCAGGCCACAGACAAAAAAGGAACGTTGCGGGTCAAGGCTGGAATGTAATCACATGAGAGGGTGGTTTAAAGCTTCCTGCACCAGAGATTTTGCTCTGCTGACCTCAGCAGTTGTGCAAATTTATCCCAGGACTAACTCAGGTTTTGCACTCCAAGAATAACGAGACACAAGTCTATTTCCTTCTCATCACCACAAGTGTGGAATCTTCTTACAAAGGACCTCTTGATAGCGCCCCAATATGCCAAGGCTTTAAAAACCTCGATTTATCCTGGATTCATTTTTCTGGATAAGTATATTCCATTCTCCTTATCTGTGTGGGTAGTGGTGCTGCAAAGTTACTGCATTCATTTCCATAACAGTGTGCTGAGTTAGCCCTTGCTCTTTTTATCCGTAACTCCTGTTTTTTCTGCTATCATTTATTCCCCCTGTGATTGGTTCCCATTTCTTTGATGCTGTTTTTATATTGTATCTGACAGTTTACAGTTCCACCTGTTTATCGATTGAGCTGTCTGTCCGTCTCGGCATCCAGGTTTTGTGGGATTGTTGCCTTCGACTCTCGCTCTGTCCGTCTCAAAGGACCCCCCCCATTAGATCCATGTATCCAAGGTTGAACGTGACACTGGAAAAGATCTCACTTGATCCTTCTTTGTTTTGGGATTTAACTGAAAAGTGAGATGCCAAAAGGGCGGTAGATCAAGAAATATTATAAAGTGAACACGAGAACATATATATGGAGGGCGGTAGATTAAGAAATGAAAAGAACAAGGAATTCAGCTTTCAACGAGATTTCAGTGGCTTTCATTTGCCATCCAAGCCCTCTGCTGTTAACAAATGATTTCCTGCTAAAAAATATGAAGCTGACATCAGAAACAGTGATATTAAAGCAAGCAGAAAGCAGGTCATTTCAATTCCCTAGCCTAGGACCTTCCAGCTGGGTTCACACATGCAGTTTGATTCACCTAGAAGTGGCTAGGTATGCACACCAAGCCAAAACAAACCACCTTTGGCTATTCACTATGAGGGAATGCCAGCCTCTGCCGGGGCATTTGCATCAGGCATCCTCAAATTTAAAAAAAGCTGATACAGGATTGCCATATGGAATATTAAACTGCGATTCAGCAGGAGGTACAACTGCCGCTTGAACAAATTATTAGTAGCAGTAGCAGCATATCCCACTATATATTTTAATCAGATCACTGGTGCAAAAATTTCTCCGTTCACTCAGCATCTGTTTGGTGAGTAGTCTCTGTCGGTAAGGCATGTATTTCACTGATAGAAGAGACTATTTGTAGCTCAGGGCTGAACTGTGGGGTCCTTGGTGGTCTCTGAGCTTGGTTGTTTTCTTGCAGATGTTTGTTTACCCATTATCCGTTACCTATTACCACTGCCCACCAGTAGCACTGATTGTGTTACCTAGTTGGGTAATGAAACATCTGCAAGAAAACCACCAAGCTCAGAGAGCACCAAGGACCTCATGTACCTCACTCTCCCCCTACTTGTCACAATACTTTCCAAGAATATTTCTTATCAACATGCCTATTTCCACATCGGTTCACTTACAAACACAACACCACATGAGCATCTTTGAAAGCACACATCTCCAAAGCATTTATTTCATCCTAATATATCCAGACTTCTGAAATATGAAGGTGGTTTTATTTTTAACAACAACAACTTCAAAGCACCTTACAAAATTCATAGGAATGCATCACACAAAGGAGAAAGGAGGTGTTTTTTTTTCTTTCTTTCAAACTGTATCACCGATTAAAAATCCTCAAGCATCCTTGCATGGGATCACATCCCTAAGTAGATCAACAGGGGGGAAATGTACCTGGAGATATCGTAGCTGTGATCCAAAAGGAAAATTTAGCACCTTTCCTCTTTTAAAAGTAGATCCCCCATCATGGTGAGTGGATCTCCCTCAGACTTACACAGTATCAGTTGTTGAATGCTGTGAGCCCTTGTGAACCATGCAAATCCTTCCTTCACAAAATAGAATAGTATTTTTCAACTTGGGCAATGTTAAGGTGGGTGGACTTCAACTCCCAGAATTTCCCAGCCAGTCAGATGGATGGACTTCAGTTCCCAGAATTCTCCTTTCAGCATGATTGAGCTATGTGGATTTCAACTCACAGAATTCACGCTGGCTGGGGAACTCTGCAAGTTGAAGTCCACACACCTGAAAGTTGCCCAGGTTGAGAACCACGGAGTAGAAAGGCCATGACTTACATTCTCACATGCATTTGGAAGTCCACCCCAACACATCAGCTGAACACTCTTCTTAGAAGTGCTAGAATAAGAAACAGAACAATAAAGAAGTAGGCTTTGCATCACTCAACGCATGTGTCTTGCCCGTCCCGTACCAGCAAAAGGAACCTACTTAGCTTTTGGATGCATCTCCATCTGGGATTCCCAGCTACTCATTCATAGTGGGCATTTCCAAATCCTGTTTCCGATCCATGGCAGAGACCAGCTAGCTGAGCAAGGCATCGCAGGGAACGGGTGGAGAAACAGATGTTCCCTGCAGATCAATTGCCTGCTCAGAACAGAGCTGGAAGGCTCTTCGGGAATGTTTGTGTGTTTCCAATTGTGGAGTTCTAAAAAAAACAAAAAAACAGGAGGCAAAATTGCATCCATCCTCTGCCCAGACAATTGGACCCAAAACAGCTTCAAGCTAGTTTGGTGTAATGGTTAAGATGCAGACCTAGAAACTGGGAGTCTATGAGTTCTAATCCAGCCTTAGCCATGGAAGTCATCTGGGTGATTTTGAGCCGATCACCAGGTGACTGTGAGTTCTAATCCAGCCTTAGCCAGGAAAGGCAGCTGGGTGGTTTTGAGCCAATCACCAGGTGACTGTGAGTTCTAGTCCTGCCTTAGCTATGAGTTGGGGCCCAGTTAGATCTGTTTGCTGCCTTGAGTTACTTATAAAGTAATAAAAGTGGGATTAAAAATAATAAATAAGAAGGGTCCATTACAAGGAGCATTCAAGAACAACGAAGAAAAAATAAATAAAACAGACCAGGTTTTCACAGAGATTCCAAACTGGGGCCAACAAATGTCATTTTTTTTTCTCAATTGCTCAATGGTTTCTCCAAGTTCCTTTCCCTAAGGGCATCCTCAGAGTTTGAGAAAGGAACAGGAAGTCTTCTAAACAAGGCCAAAGGAGGATCAGATCAAAGTTTCAGATCTCTCACTCAGGCGAGGCATCAAGTCCAACCAGGAGGGTGTCTGAACTAGGCTCCTTCATGAACATAAAGAAGGAGCTGCCTTCAATTCAGATCTGAGGAAGATTTGTCTTCTTCCTTATCTTTATCCCCGTGAAAGCTGGAGACAGGGCCTTCAATCCAAGCCCAGCGGCTAAGCAGCCCTAAGCCACTTCCATCATGTGGCCAAGAAGCTCCGTGGTGGCCTCCAGGAACTCATCCATGAGCAAGCTGAACTTGAAGGAGATTTTAGGCTTTATGAAAAATCAGTGGGAAAACCACAGAAAACCTGCAGGGTAAGGGTTATTCTCAGAAAAGAGGGCAGGAGTTCAAATCCAGCCCCCTCCCAAAGGAGCTCAGCTGGAGGTGGTAGCTGTTGGAGGACCAGCTGCATAAAAGATGGATGAGTTCCTTTTTATTTCTCCTGATGCCCCCTGACACTTGGCTTTTAAATAGCCGTCTTGCTCCAACACTCCAAAAGAAATTAGAAAATCAAAGCAGTTGGCTGGTCATTTGTGTTGGCCCTGACGGAGACCTCCGAAGGGGCAGAAAAAAAAAGAAAAAGAAAAAAAGGAGCAGGGTCAACATTTATTTATTTTTATTTTTTTAAAGGAATGACGCCAGGAGAATTCAGCAAGGAGCCTCGGCTAGGCAGGGAACGCTTTCTGCCTGTTACTGAACCACACAAGGCATACAAACCTTGCCAGCCTCGGTGCAATCCAGGAAATACTTTGGGTTCCATCTGTAAAGGTAGATTCTTCCTTTTTCTGGAAGCTCTCCTTCTCATTCCAGCAAAATCCAGACCTATTTTAGTCTGGGGTATGTTCTTGAAGGACTCATCCTGGACATAAATCATTTCAATCCCTTCCCTCGGGATGGCGCTTTGGGACATTGTATGCCAAAACAACTAGACCATTCAGATGCTTGGCAACTGGCATGTAGTTGTGACAGTTGCAGTGTGCCGAGGTCATGTGACGTCCATTTGTGACTTTCCCAGCCAGCTTCCGACTAGCAAAGTCAGCAAGGGGCGGGGTGGGGTGCGGAGTCGGATTCACTGAACAACCACATGATTTGCTAAATGGCCACAACAAAAAAAGATTGTGCATGACTTAACAACCACCTCACTTATTGACAGAGGGTCCCTTTTTGATTGTGGTCATAAATCCAGGACTACCTATCTCTCATTTTCAAATGATTACACCATTGGGCATTTGAGATGGCATTTACGCATTACGCATTTAGAGTAAGTCTAAACCCCTACTTCACACCATTTTGGTAAGATAACATAGGGCGAAAGAGGATAGGAAGAAGAGGTTTGTCTGAAATAGTACAGGGTTTCCTACCTGAGCAGGAGGATATATATTATTATTGTTGTTGTTGTTGTATTGTTGTTGTTGTTGTTATTATTATTATTATTATTATTTATTATTATTACAGTAGAAAGGTGGGCAGCATTCTGCCAAAATTCGTCAAGGATCGCTACAGTTTCTGATTCGCATTGATGATGTTACCTAGTTGGGTAATGAAATGTCTCCAAGAAAAAAACCAAACTCAGAGAACACCAAGGACCCCACAGTCATCGTCCTCCTCCTCCTTCTCCTCCTCCTCTCCATACACCTATCTCCCTTCTAGCACTGATGATATTACCTAGTTGGGTAATGAAAGAACTGCAAGAAAACAACCCAGCTCAGAGAACACCAAGGACTCCACAGTCCTATTCCTCCTCCTCTTCCTCCTCCTCCTCCTCCTCCTCCTCCTCTCCACACACCCCTCTCCCTTCTGGCACTGATGATGTTACCTAGTTGGGTAATGAAACGTCTGCAAGAAAACAACCCAGCTCAGAGAACACCAAGGACTCCACAGTCCTATTCCTCCTCCTCTTCCTCCTCCTCCTCCACCTCCACCTCCTCCCTCCCTCCCTCCCTCAACTCCCTTCTATCACTGATGACATTACCTAGCTAGGCCATGAACCGCCTGCAAGAAAACAACCCAGCTCAGAGAGCACAAAGGACCCTTCAGTTTCTCATTAATTCTCCAATTTTCCTGACTGTCTAAGAACTCACAGCCCAGCAATTTCCCCCTGCTTTCGAGTGACCCTTTTACATCCAGCAGGCTGGCCAGAAATATATTTTTATTAAACAACATTTGACCTGGTTTGCCCGCCTCCTTTCTCTTCCGGACCCTTTTGCTGGAGCTTGCATTTCTAACACTGCCCACCAGCAGCGCAGAATCGGAAAAAACCCACCCCGATATTCCTTGGCCCCAAGAGAGAGCAGCCGCTCTGGGTCTGACCTGCCCCAGGAATTCATTTTCCAAGTGATCAAAAGCGTCCCTGCCTTTTTTTTTCTTTTTTAATCTCAATTCCTTCTTTTTACCTTGTGATACCCACACACACGCACACCTGCACACCAACCAGGCAGGTTGCATTTTGCTAAGAAAGCAGGTCCAGAACCTTTTGCAAAGAGCCTTTTTTTTTATTCCCTCGCCCCCAGTCCTTAGGGGGGGGAGTAATTTGCCTTAGGACGCACCTGACTGGCTCCCCGTTTGAAACGCGTCAAACCCAAACCCTGATTTCTCCTTCGGGCGAACAAAGAGAAGCTGATTCGACCCCAAAGCCAGGCAATATTTTGAGTTTTGCTTCCTCCAAACCCGTTCCATGTCTGTGTGTCTCTCTGTGTGTGTGTTCTCTCTCTCTCCATATATCCACCCAACTATCATTTGTCTGTCCATCTTTATGTCCATCTTTATGTCAGTCTATCTATCATATCTCTCTCTCTCTCTCTCTCTCTCTCTCTCTCTCTCTCTCTCTCTCTCTCTCTCTCTCTCTCTCTCTGTGTGTGTGTGTGTGTGTGTGTGTGTGTTGTTTCTCAAAATCGCCTTTCCCTTCCTCTTCCATCACCTCCACCCCACCCTCTTGCCTTCTTGCCCGGCTCACGCTGGACCCCCATCCATGCAAAGACCGCCAACCGCTTCTGCGAATGTCGGCTCGGGTTAACCTTGATTCGGCGCGCGGTGTCCAAACCCTTCCGGGCAGCCTCGAACCCGCGGCGTCTCGTGTGAAGGCGGCCACAGTGTGAGCTTGCCAATCACACCTTCCTCGCAGGAAAAGAAAGAAAAAAGCGCGGCGGGGGGGGGGTTGAAAGCCGAAAGAAAGCGTGTGAAAGCGAGCAGGCGAGAGGAGGGAAAGCATTCGTCGCCCGCCGACAGCTCCCCCCCCCCAAGAAATCTCGCTTTCGTGGGGAAAAACAACAGCAACCACCCTATTGTCAAAGAAGAGTGTTCCGGGGCATACCCCGAGCGCCTTCCCCCTCCCGGGCTGCCTCAGACACCCTCCCCCAACTCCCCAGCCCGGCCAAGGTGCCCTCCGGAATGAAACTCACCCTCCGCGTCCCACCGACACTTCCCCCCCCCGCGCAAAAAAAACCTCGCCTTCGACCACCCCGTCGCCAAAAAAAAAAGCCAAGAGTGTTCCGGGGCATACCCCGAGCGCCTTCCCCATTTGGAAGGAGGCAAGCCTTCTAAGTTAGAGCATGGGGTTGGGGGGACACCCCCAAAAGAGACACCCCCCTTCCCGGGCTGAACACCCCCAACCCCGCAGCCCCTCCCCAGCCCGGGCAAGGTCCCCTCCGGAGCGAGGCTCACCTTGCGCGTCTTGCCCGGCCGCCGGCGCCCGAGCCCGGCTTCCTGTCTGGGCGCTGCTCCGGGAGAGTCCCCGCCGGCCGGACGGCCAGCCCGCCCAGCGCCCAGCCTCCAGCCGCGCTCAGTCCCGCGGGCGGCGAGCGAGAGGCGGCGGCGGCGGCGGCGGCGGCGGCGGCGGCGGCTGGGAAGGAGCGCGCATTCTCCCGGCGCCCGACCGCCCGCCCGCCCGCCTCGCCTGGCTGCAGCGGCGGCGGCGGCGGCGCCCGAGAGATGCGCGGGGCGGCGGCGGCGGCGGCTGCAGCGCTTCCCTCCTCCGCCTCCTCCGCCTCGCCTCTTCCTCCCGCCGCCGCCGCCGCCCGCCCAGCCCAGCCCAGCCCAGCCCAGCCCAGCCCAAGTCTGGCCGCTGCTCGGGGCTGTCCGGGCGGCCGCGCGAGGCAGAGGCGCGCCAGCCGCGGATGACATCATCCGGGAGGGAGGCCCGCGCCCGGCTGGGCTGCCCCGGCTCCCCCCGCGGCGGGAGGGGAAAGGGCCGCCCAGGATGGCCCGGACGGGGGGGAGAAGGGGGGAGGAGGAAGGACGACCCCCCGCAGCCGAGGACTGGACAGTTCCAACTTCCCCCAGCACCGTCGGTCCGCCCCAGTTTGCCGGGTGGGGGGCGGGTGATGGGAGAGCTTGCAACCCACCCTTGGATTTGGCCGGTTCTCAAAGCAAACCGCTGGAGAACTTGAACCCGGGACCTCTCGCTCCCCCAGGGCTCCTTCGCAGAAGTTTGTCTTGTAGAACTTCCTCTCCTTCCTTTTCTCTCTCTCTCTCTCTCTCTCTCTCTCTCTTTCTCTTTCTCTTTCTCTTTCTTTCTTTCTTTCTTTCTTTCTTTCTTTCTTTCTTTCTTTCTTTCTTTCCTTCCTTCCTTCCTTCCTTCCTTTCCTTCCTTCCTTCCTTTCCCTCCTTTCTATTTCTCTCCTTTCCCTCTTTCCTTCCTTTCTCCCTTCCTCCCTCCCTCCCTTCCCTCTTTCTTTCCTTCTCTCCCTTCTTCCTCCCCTTCCTTCTTCTTCCTTCCTTCCTTCCTTCTTTTTCTTTCCTTCTTTCCTTTTCTTCCTTCTCTCTTCCTCTCCTTCCTTCCTTCCTTCCATCTGGGGTGCTGCAGGTTCTGGGTCTCTGAGGCTTCACTCCAGGATAGCGGCTGCATAAAGGTAACGGAATCCCGAGGGGTTTACTTTTGTTACCCTGGGCCCTTGAGAGCAGTGCCTCCACCTTCAGGAGCAGTGCACCTGTGAGACCCCAACCTTAATCTCGACAGGCCACCTGGGTGTTTCACGGAAGCAACTGTTCGGGAGAGATGGAGAGGGGTTGAGTATCCAGATTTTTCCCAATCTGGCTGTGCTCCTCCCACCACTGTGGACCTCTCAACCATCAACTCCAACCATGTTGGCTAGGAATTTGGAGAGCAGAAAGGCACACATTGGGAAGAGACCCCACACTTCCTTTCAGAACACCCCCCCCTTGCATACATTTGTACTCTTCGGGCACACGTGCACGTGCTGGAAGTAGTCAGTTGTTTTAGGGGTGTTTTGCATGAACCCGCTTTGCTTTGAAAAGTACATTCTCATTGGTTTGGGGAAATTCCCTATTATTGCATTTGAACTGTTATTATTTTCGTTCTGAATGCAAAGAGCATCGTTTCTTAAAGGAAGGAAAGTCGTCTCTACCTGCTGTGACCCCGTCCAGGAATTGCAAGGAATCTTAAAACTTGGATCCCTTGATATGCAAAGCAGGAATTCTCCCGCTGAGTTCCCTTATGCTCCGGGTTGAGCCGTTTGGTGGAAGGATGCAGCACCCCCAAACAACAGGACGGTAGAAATATCGGGGAGGGATTCTCTCCCTGAACTTTCCAGCCACCTCCATTTTCCAGCAGTGGCCCTACCCCGTCTGCCTTGCTTCTGACCACACTCTTTCTCTCCCCACCCACACTCCCAACCCCCTTCTGAACCCCCCTTGCCTGAAGCCCCCCCACCCAAAGATGCCAGCCCTGCCTGTGCTCTGCCATGCTAGAGGAGGGGGGCAGAGGGTTCCCCTCCATGCTTGGATGGCCGCTAATAACCTGAGTTCTCCAGGTCGTTTCCAGCCCGGCTAAGAGGTCTGTGTGTGTCTGTGTGTGCGCGCGCGCGCGGCGTGTTTTGCTAAGCCAGAAGAGAGCCTCCTTCTCTCCGCCCCATTCCCCCCCTCCTTCCTCCGCTCACGGAAGCTCTGATTAGCCTCCAAATCCAATTATGGCTCATTATGCAGCGAAACCTTTCCTCTTATCAAGGGGACCCACAGCAGCCAAGCGGGTACTCATGTCTGGGGGTAGCGAACCTGCAAATTGCTCCCATGGGCCAAGAGGGACGGAGTTTGGCTGGGAGAGAGTTCTGCATCCTAAGACAAGGAGTCATACTCTTTTTTCTCCACTCCTTCCTCCTTCCTTCCCATTTTCCCTTCTCTTCTCCTCTTTCCACCTCTCACTTCCATTTCCCTCCTTCACTCTCCATTTCTCTCCTTCCTTCCTTCTTCCTTCCTTTTTTCCTTCCCTCCCTCCCACTCTCCCTCCCTCCCAATCTCTGTCCCTCCCATCCCCTTCCTTCCTTCCATCCCTCTGTCTATCCCATCCCATCCCATCCCTCCCTTCCTTCCTTCCTCCCTCCCTCCCTCTCTCCCTCCCTTCCTTCCCTCTATCCATCCCATCCCTCCCTCCCTCCCTTCCCTCCATCCATCCCACCCCATCCCTCCCTCCCTCCCTCCCTCCCTCCCTCTATCCATCCCATCCCATCCCATCCCATCCCATCCCTCCCTCCCTCCCTCCCTTCCTTCCTCCCTCCCTCCCTTACCTCTATCCATTCCATCCCATCCCCTCCCTCCCTTCCTGACAGAAAGCCATTCTCCAGAATGCTATGGGCCAGGGTCTCTTGCTTGTGCAGGGAGTTGGACTAGAAGACCTCCAAGATCCCTTCCCTTATTCTGTTATCAAGTTTTAACGTTACCAACTTTGGAGAGCCCCCCCCATGTAAATCCTGGCCATAGAGGCCATCCTGCTGTCTTGGCTGGAGGGCTGGTGGCTCCCTTGCTCCCCCTCTTCACCAGCCAGGCTGGGAATATAATTTGGGGAGAGGCCATCGGACAAAGCGGGAGTTGACCGGCATGGGCACAGCAGGGAGGGCGGAGGGGGCTCTGGTTAGCCTTCAAACGCCAAATGAAAAGGTTTGGCTGCAACAAAATAGTCAGGAGAGGGTGCAGATGGATTACACACGCTCTCGTATTTTAGGAGCCCAGCAGAAAAAGGAGCTGAGATGGCAACCGAGGCTGATCTCGCAGCCGTAAATAGCTCCTGATATGATGAGAAGGAAGCCTGTGCTGCATGATTTGAGGTTTATTCTAGGAGCTTTATGGGGCAGGCGAGTGTCTCAGGCCACCAGGTACAAAATAAAAATAAAGTAGAGAGGTTTTCTCAACTAGCTGGGTTCAGGAAGGGATGGATAACTGGGGAAGCGGCAGAATCTGAGCAGAAATGCTGAATATGGAGAAGGAAGGAAGGACTGAAGAACCAAAACAATTAAGAACCAGCAATGTATCTCAGTCTAGAGCGGTTCTCCTTAGTTATTCTTCATTGAGATCAGGGTTGTCCAACCTTGAAGACCTGTGGACTTCAACTCCCAGAATTCCCCAGCCAGCCTGGGAATTGAAGTCCACAGGGCTTAAAGTGGCCAGAGTTGGACACCCCTGATTTAGACTGTTTATTGATCTTTCCTCAAGGATCTCAAAGCCGCCTCAAAGCGAATGCTGGCTGGGGAATTCTGGGAGTTGGAGTCCACAAGTCTTAAAGTTGCCAAGTTCGGAGATCCCTGCTCAAGAGTAGCCCAACTAGAGTCATCCCCGTGAGCTGGGTGCAGTCAAGTGAATCTTCATAGTCCCTGCCGGTATCTTAATTTTGTCTCTGGATTTTTTAAAAAATCATTGTTCAGCCAGCTCTTCAGCTATGAGGCTGGCTCTATTGATTTTTCAGCATTTTTATTTTCACCTTTAATGGTAACTAAATAGTTCTACATCATCTCGAACAACTCGGTCAATCTTTTGCATCTTCATACATTCGAGGAATCCACAAAGTTCATCAAAATGCAAATCAGTATTGATCTGGAGTGCCATCCATATATTCAGTGGATTTTCACAGGTCTTGAATTCCAGGCAGCCTTCCTAACAAACAAGTCTTTGCAGGAAGTTCCTTCCGGCCCTCCAGCAACTCTGTGTCGATCCAGTGGCCAGATTCAAACATATAAATCACGTGGTTCGAGTTTGGCTTAGGGCAGTGAAAAGGATCCCATCTCGGATACATGACATGAAGACTAAGCTCTCTGGGGAAGTCCATCATGATATAGCAGTGTTCCAATATCTCAGGGGCTGCCCCAAAGAAGAGGGAGTCAAGCTATTCTCCAAAACGCCTGAAGGCAGGACAAGAAGCAACAGATGGAGACTCGTCAAGGAGAGAAGGGGGGAAACTTTGAACCCCTTGGAGAAGGTTCGTAACTTGGGTGTTCTCCTCGATCCACAGCTGCACTTAGACCAACATTTGGCGGCTGTGACGAGGGGAGCATTTGCCCAGGTTCGCCTGGTGCACCAGTTGCGACCTTATCTGGACAGAGAGGCCTTGCTCACAGTCGCTCATGCCCTTATCACCTCGAGGATCGACTACTGCAATGCTCTCTACATGAAGAGTGTTCGGAGACTTCAATTAGTCCAGAATGCAGCCGCGCGAGCAATCGTGGGCTTACCTCGGTATGCCCACATTTCACCAACGCTCCGCGAGCTGCACTGGCTACCTATTAGTCTCCGCTCGCAATTCAAAGTGTTGGTTATTACCTATAAAGCCCTACATGGCCTAGGACCAGGTTACTTGCAGGACCGTCTTTTGCCTCATACCTCATCACGACCGGTCAGAGAGCACAGAGTTGGTCTTCTCCGGGTCCCGTCGACCAGTCAATGTAGGCTGGTGGGCCCCAGGAGAAGGGCCTTCTCTGTTGCGGCCCCTACCCTCTGGAATCCCCTCCGGGGATTCGGACCGCTCCCACTCTTCTGGCCTTCCGAAAAGAATTAAAAACTTATTTGTGTCGGCAGATCTGGGAATGATTGGTGTTGAATGTTGGATGAATGTTTTTTATTAAAAAATTTGGGGTATTGTTTTAACTTTATGATCATCTTAATTTAATTTATATTAGACTTATTAAATGCGATTGTTATTTATCTATGTTGTAAGCCGCTCTGGGTCCCCTGGAGAAGAGCGGCTTATAAGTCTAATAAATAAATAAATAAATAAATAAAATAAACCTAGAACTAAGGAGAAACTTCCTGACAGTGAGAACAATTAACCAGTGGAACAACCTGCCTCCAGAAGCAGTGAATGCTCCAACACTGGAAGTTTTTAAGAAGAGACTGGACGGCCATTTGTCTGAAATGGTATAGGGTTTCTTGCCTGAGCAGGGGGTTGGACTAGATGACCTCCAAGGTCCCTTCCAACTTTATTATTATTATGTTGGAGAAAATGGAAGGAAAGATAAGAAGAGAGTGACCAAAAGCAAGAAAAAACGAAAGGTAGGAGATCCGTTGGAAGATCTGAAGAACTTCTAATGTTATCGCTTGCCTTCAACTGAGGTGGCCATCATCTAAGACGGGCACCCAACTATTGGAAGATGCACTTGCTGGAGATGCCAAGCTTCTCCCCCATTCAGCCTTCCACCTCAAACCTTCAACTTTCTCCCTTCTAATTGATGTTGGAGACTGCTGGAACCTGAGTCTTCTTGGGTCTTTTAAAGTCTCCTCAACAGGAAGGCGGAAGGGAGAATAATATGGAGGTCTTGAGTAGCAGGGGACACTAACCTATCCATATTTATTCTCAACTTCCCCAGCACTTTGCCAGGCAGGCCGATCCCGAGTGGACTGCACTGCAAGACTGTTTTATTCTGCTTAGCTCAAATGCCAATATGACTTTTATTAAAGGATCTGTTATTCCACTTTGATAGAATTGCATCTCCCTCTTTCTTCCTTCCTTTCCTTTCCTTCCTTCCCTTCTTTTTTCCTTTTCTCTCTTCTTTATTCCTCTTTCCTCCCTCTCTTTTTCTTTTCCCCTCTCCTTTCCTTTTTTCCCATTTCTTCTGTTTCCCCTCCTTCCTTCCTTCCTTCTCTTCTTCCCTCCCTCCCTCCCATCCCTCCCCTCCTCCTCTTCCTTCCTTCCCTTCCTTTCGTCCTCCCTCCCTCCCATCCCCTTCCCTTCCTTCCTTCCCTCCCCTCCTCCTCTTCCTTCCTCATTCCTTCCTTCCTTCCTTCCTTCCTTCCTTCCTTCCTTCCTTCCTTCCTTCCTTCCTTCCTTCCTTCCTTCCTTCCTTCCTTCCTTCCTTCGTCTGTCCTTCTCCGTAGCAGTTAGTAGAGCTGAGGTGCCATTTTCCGGCAGCCATCCTGCAGAAATGCCAAGAAGCCACTGGGTCGGTTCGTTCTGACGCCTCTTTCTGCCCTTTCGCCATTCATC
>JARGCV010000071.1:4082500-4190000 GCA_034064705.1 Bothrops alternatus | reverse complement strand
TGGGCCAATTAAGGCAATGCCAAAGTTATCAAAGGGCAGAGTCTAACGAGAGCATCTTCAGTCATCAGAGCAGAGATCCAAGGACATCCAAGGTTAATTAGATCATTTCCAGCAAGGTTTTCAGTTCTGCAATGGAGCACAGGGGAAGCTTGTTCGGAACTGAGCAGGCTGCAAGTTCAGAGGAAGGATGGGGGTGTTTTTTTTTACTTCATGTGACTTTCTAGGTTTCTGGAAAGGCGTTGGGCTTCCCTGTGTTCGACAGCACAGATTTTTCCAACGGGAAAGTAGCAGGCCTGCTAAAGGATGCAACCATTTCTGGAATCCTGTTTGCATGTTAGTTGTGCAATTCCATCTCTGATCCTTCCCACCAGGACTGGTTGAACAATTTGAGCCTCTCAGGGGTTGAACACAGTCCAGAATCTCTTTTGGGAAGTTTCCAGCTACTCAACAACAACTCCAATCTTTTTTCTTTTCCTTGTCTGAGAAAATGGACTCACAAAAAGTTCAACTCATCAGGTTGCAGCAGCTGCCTGATCCTGGCCCGGAAGCTAAGTGAGGTCAGGTGAGGTCACTTTTTGGATGGGCACCCTCCAGGCAATGTCAGGGCTGAAGGCTAGATTGGGGAGGGAAAAAATGGAAGGAAACAATGACAAACCATTCCTGTATCATTGTTGCATCTGAACAAGAATGAAACTCTTGGCTCTGTTTTATAGTCATGGGGCAGGGGTAGGCAACCTTGGCCCTTTTATGACTTGTGGACTTCAACTCCTAGAATTCCTGAGCCAGCATGGCTGGTTCAGGAATTCTGGGAGTTGAAGTCCCTGAGTAATAAAAGAACCAAGGTTGCCTACCTCTGTCATGGGGTGATCCTGCCACTTCAGGCTGCTACTGCTGCTGTTGTAAATGCACACTGGTTGTCAAGCACCTGAATTTTGATCAGGTGACCATAAAGGATTCTGTGATGGTCATAAGTGTGAGGACTGTTGGTGCGGCAAGTCACTATTTTCAGGGCTGTTGGAACTTTGAACGGTCACTAAATGAATGTTCATAAGTCAGTTAGGAACACAACAGAGTCCAACGTTTCCATTGCTAAGCGAGACAGTTGGGAAATGAATTTTGCCCCGTTTTACAAACTTTCTTGCTACAGTTGTTAAGTGAGTCACAGGGTTGTTAAGGGAATCTGGCTTACTCTGTTGACTTTGCTTGTCCGAAGGTCACAAAAGAGGATCACGTGACCCCCTCCCGGGACACTGTGACAGTCATAAATATGAGCCAGTTGCCAATCACATGACCATGGGGATGCTGCAATGGTCGTAAGTGTGAAAAATGATCCTAAGTCTCTTTTTTCAGTGCCTGTCAGACCTGCCCCAACTTAGACGTTTAGGGAAGAAAGACCCTCGACTCCATTTGGTTGAAGTGGTGGGTTCTTTTATTATAGTTAACTGGTTGCAGCGAAAGTCAAGCTAGATCTGAAGGTTCCCATGCAAAGGTTACACTTTTCTCCCCTTTCCTTGGCTCTCCCCCACTTGACCAGTCCATCAGTGTCCAATGGGATGCCTTCACAATATTTTGGGAATGGCTTGGTGCCTCTCACTTTCGGTTCCCAGGCCAGGTGTCCTTGGAAGCTGGTTTATTCCAGATTGGCTGCCGCTGGTTCTTCTCAACATGTCTCCCCTCCCCGCCGTGTGTCCCCTCATTCCCAGGCCCACATGTTACTACCCCAAATTCCTTTTCTTCTCCCCCCCCATTTATGGCAGGATGCCAGCAAAGCACAGAAGCTGGAGGTGCCCTATCTGACAGTGCCGTTGTAACTTCAAACAGCCACTAAATGAATGGTTGTGAGTCAGGGATTGCCTTTACCCTCCCTTTCTAGCGAAGGCATACCCTGATGCTTTTTGAACGACAATAAGCCAATGCTGGTTTGTAGCTTCATCACTTCAAAGCCTCAAATGTCCCAGGAAAATTTACACGGTTTGACAAGCAAAGGTAAAGAGAGACAAGTTAATGCTCCAGGTTATTTCTGCTGTCGAGGCTCTCCGACAGTGAAATATTTGCACGCACCTGGGGAGAAGGACAGCACCCTATGTGGTGACTCCCCTTTTTTCTGGAGCCGTCGTCTCCTTGGCCAGCCCAGATGTGATGGGAAACGCGGCTGTTGCTCAGAGGGAAAAGTGGTGCACAGCTAAATAATGGATGAGAGCACTGTGTCCTTTGCTCTTGTGTTGTTCAGCACCAGCCTTTCATATTTTAGCTCTTCACACCTTGTGTCTTTTTTCCTTTCTTTCAAAGGGCAGAAACATCAGCCAACGTCTCTGTAGTCCCAGGAAATTCCTGGGGGAAAGAAAGGCCAACAGAAACGCTTCTTCATGGTCCTGGGTACATGGAGTCCTTGGCTTATGACTGCAACTGAGCCCAACATGACTCTTGCTAAGCAAAACATTTCTTAGGTGGATTTTGCCCCATTTTACAACCTGTCTTGCCACAGTTGTTAAGTGAATCACTACAATTGTTCAGTTAGTAACATAGTTACACTCAATTTTGAACCCATCAAATGGTCTTCCTTTTGCAAGCTGAAAGTGGCTCGGTGGGTGGAAATTCTGAAGAGTGAGGGTCCCTATACATCTGGGCGGGCACAGCTGGAGGGTCCCTATATATCTGGGAGGGCACAGCTGGAAGATCCCTATATATCTGGGCGGGCACAGCTGGAGGGTCCCTATATATCTGGGAGGGCACAGCTGGAGGGTCCCTATATATCTGGGAGGGCACAGCTGGAGGGTCCCTATATATCTGGGAGGGCACAGCTGGAGGGTCCCTATATATCTGGGAGGGCACAGCTGGAGGGTCCCTATATATCTGGGAGGGCACAGCTGGAAGGTCCCTATATATCTGGGAGGGCACAGCTGGAGGGTCCCTATATATCTGGGAGGGCACAGCTGGAGGGTCCCTATATATCTGGGAGGGCACAGCTGGAGGGTCCCTATATATCTGGGAGGGCACAGCTGGAGGGTCCCTATATATCTGGAAGGGCACAAGTATTCTATTTAATAGAGGAAGAATCCAAAGCCTTGTTATTTTTTCCTCTTTATATTTCTGAACATTTCTTTCATTTGTCACAACCACTCGGCATAAAGGAACAGTGATTGCTTTTTTTTACCCTTGTGATTCTTCGTTGCCTCGTGCTTTTATGTGCAGCGCTGGGGGAAGGCTGGGCTATCATGCAAATAAATAAAGATGCGATGAATAGCATGGAGGCGAAGGAGAGGGGTGTCTCTCTGGGTGGATTGAGTTAAAACAACTCTTGTGGTTTGTCATTTGCCAAACAACACCAATCCGATCGAGTGTTCCAAATCAGATTGGGAGCACAGCTCCCTTCAGTTAGTTAGAGGCTCTCTGGGATGCCTCTGATTCGGGAGATCAGACGGTGGGCGAGTTAGCCATCTTTGCACAAAATCTGGAGTACTTGAAGTCATGTTTAGCCCAGGCAGTCCTCGACTTATGACTACAAATTGAGTCCAGAATTATGATCCTTACTGCTGTCATGAACCAGGGCAGCCATGCAATCCAGGCTCTCCCCATTGCAGTCTTAAGCAGAAGGTGGGTTGCCTCTGAGGGTGGGGGTGGGGGTTCCTGGGTTGCTGAATGAATGGTCATAAGTTGAAGACTAGCAGTAAGGTAATCTAGGCAAGAAGCACAATCAGGACTACTAGCTCTGTCTTTTTTCGAAGGTTATATTTACTGAATCTTGCAAGACTGAAAAGTAGCTCTGCTCTCCTTTTAGTCACCAGGAAACGAAGGAAGGTCCCCTCTTACACATTGCCCACGTCTCCTCTCCTGTGTGCTGAGACATCTCTGGTGGTCCTGTGGGTCTCCCTCTGTCTCCCGAGGTCATTCCTACAGACCACTGGCTGATCTGTCTGGACTGTTCTTAGGAGAGCTTTTGCCTTCAAGGAATGAAGTCCAACCTAAGGACCTCTGCTCTGGCTTTCCTCCTGAAAAACAATTGGCTCCACTTTCTTCTTCTCCTTCTCTTTCTCTCCTCCCCTTCTCCTTCTCCTCCTTCTCCTCTCTCAGAAATTCAGGAGACAAAACTAAGCCCTTTTCCTTCTGTTACCCTTCTTTCTTCTTCTTCTTCTTCTTCTTCTTCTTCTTCTTCTTCTTCTTCTTCTTCTTCTTCTTCTTCTTCTTCTTCTTCTTCTTCTTCTTCTTCTTCTTCTTCTTCTTCTTCTTCTTCTTCTTCCTCTTCTTCTTCGTCTTCCTCCTCCTCCTCCTCCTCCTCCTCCTCCTCTTCTTCTTCCTCCTCCTCCTCTTCTTCTTCTTCTTCTTTTCTTCTTCCTTTCTTCCTCCTCCTCCTCCTCTTCTTCTTCTTCCTCCTCCTCCTCCTCCTCCTCCTCCTCCTCTTCTTCTTCTTCTTCTTCTTCTTCTTCTTCTTCTTCTTCTTCTTCTTCTTCTTCTTCTTCTTCTTCTTCTTCTTCTTCTTCTTCTTCTTCTTCTTCTTCTTCTTCTTCTTCTTCTTCTTCTTCTTCCCCTTCCTCCTTCCTTCTGTCCTTCCCTACTCATAGGAATCTGGCTTACAGCAAGTTAAATCCTGCTTCCTCCATCCCCCTCCCCCCACTTCCTTTCTTGCCTGCTGGTCCCTCTTTCTCACTCCCTGCTTTATATGCAAACGCAATGAGTCAGAGCAGCCTAGTGGAGAAGCAAAATGATTGTGTCAACTTGAAAGAGAACAATAAGTCGCCTTCAATGTACAACCCAAGGTTTAACAAACTGGGAGAAAGGGGGGAGGTGCAAGAGGAGTGAACAGCACAGATGTGTCATGCTGCAGGCTGAGAATCCTGGGAGGAAGGGCTGGGCAGCCAAGCTGGTCAGAGAAGAGGGAAAAAAAATACCTGATGGAACCAAGCCATGAAAGAAGCAGCTTAGCAGATGACCAGGATGAGATTCCTTGGCAATAGCGTCTGTTCCTTGAAGAAGTTCTGAAGAATCCTTCAGTTCTTCAGGGAAGAAAAGGGAGTTGAGCTATTCTCCAAAGCACCTGAAGGCAGGACAAGAAGCAATGTATGGAAACTAATCAAGGAGAGAAGCAACCTAGAACTAAGGAGAAACTTCCCAATAATAAATAAAGAATAAATAGTCAGTGGAACAGCTTACCTCCAGAAGTTGCAGGTGCTCCATCACTGGAGGTTTTCAACAGAAGGTTGAACAGCCACCTGACTGAAATGGTATAGGATCTTCTGCTTCAGCAGGGGATTGGACTAGAAGACCTCCAAGATCCCTCCCAACTGTGTTATTCTATTCTATTCTATTCTATTCTATTCTATTCTATTCTATTCTATTCTATTCTATTCTATTCTATTCTATATTCCAATATCTATTCTATTCTATTCTATTCTATTCTATTCTATTCTATTCTATTCTATTCTATTCTATTCTATTCTATTCTATTCTATTCTATTCTATTCTATTCTATTCTATATTCCAATATCTATTCTATTCTATTCTATTCTATTCTATTCTATTCTATTCTATTCTATTCTATTCTATTCTATTCTATTCTATTCTATTCTATTCTATTCTCCATTCCATATCCTATCCTATCCTATCCTGTCCTGTCCTGTCCTGTCCTGTCCTGTCCTGTCCTGTCCTGTCCTGTCCTGTCCTATCCTATCCTATCCTATCCTATCCTATCCTATCCTATCCTATCCTATCCTATCCTATCCTATTCTCCATTTCATATCCTATCCTATTCTATTCTATTCTATTCTATTCTATTCTATTCTATTCTATTCTATTCTATTCTATTCTATTCTATTCTATTCTATTCTATTCTATTCTATTCTATTCTATTCTATTCTTCAGAAGAACTGAAGAAGCTTCTTGGATGAGAAGCGAAACGTTTTCAAAGAAAAGAAAAACCCAAGGAAGTCCAGCACCTTTGGAACAACCATGACCTGAGAATCTCCACAGACAACTGGTTTGCTGGCATTGTGGGTTTGAGGAGCCAAGCACAGGACCACTTTGGTTCCATCTCTTCTTACTATTCTAAAGCCTTCCAATGTCTGCCCTACCCCCAGAAGATTGGGAACATTCAGGAAGCCAGGTATTTCTCACATCCATTCATCCTGCAGCAGGGATCAAGAATAGAATCCCATGTCCTCTCCTTCTACCTGCAAGGCTATTGATGCTTCTTGCGTCATTCCTTTTTAAGCCTGTTGCAAACCAAACGGTACCAATTCCACCTTTTGCTTTCCCCTGGTGGCTGTCCTAATTAGCACAACAGAAATGGTGTGAAATGTGTGTAGGAGTTGTGCAAGGTTAGGGAAGAAGTCAAATGGCTAATTAGTTGGTTGAGAGCACCTTGTGCTTGAAATGGGTATTTTAACGTTGGTGGGTTTCCATCCCCTTCCCACTTTCTCCTCCAGTGAACATGTCCTGGGATTAAATACAGTACATAGAGACTCTTGGCGGTAATAGAATTATTTTGAAGGGAGTGTAATGCATCGCCCACTCTGTCTTGCACACTTGGTCACACAGGGTAGGATCAATTGAAATGGAAATCACCCCAGGGCAGGGCCAAAGGATTAGCGAGAGGACTTCAAGCAGTTTTCTGAGGAGAAGACATCATGTCAGGATTAAGTGGATTGGCTAACCTTGTAGAAAATCCCATTTCCTCTCTGATGATTGGAAATGCAATGCAACAGACTCAAAAAGCAAGCAGGGATGATAAAAATGACAGCCTCTGGAGTCAGGTAGGATGGATATTAAGCTCAAGATCTGGAGATAGAACAGGTTTCCCCACCCTGGTTGTAAGAGGCAACTTAATCTCTTGGGATATCCTTGTTTAATTGCCACAAATGTTAAGCCACAAGAGGATTATATTGTAGCTAGGTTCACCCATTTATGCTAAAGTCTGGTTTGCGGAGCTATGGCTGTTGAAATAATGCAGCTTTCTTCAGGGATAAGTCATAAAACATGGCTTACAAATCAAGTGAGATGGTTGCACACACCTTGTTAACCCTAGCTCAAGTTTGTCACACGAGTTTTAATTGCTAAAGATGTTTAGATACAAATTCTATTCTCAGTTTGGGAGCATCCCTGGGGAGGGGGACAGCTGTCAAAATGTCAAGATAGCTAGGAGGTGAAGTCTGCCCGTCTTAAAGATCCTGAGATTAAGAAATATGATCTAATTCATTTTCCTTGTTGGAACCCTCTGTTCTAGGTTTAGAAAACTCCACCAATTTGGAAGGCAATCAGTCTTGGTACAAACATCACAATATTCTTGTAGGGAGGTGACATTTATGGATGTTTGAGCCTTCAAATTGGATCCTAACCTCTGGAGCAACCAAGAACAAATCAACTCCTTCCAATGTTTGAAGATGGCTCCAATGCTTGAAGATGGCTTCAAAAAAAAGGTTTAAACCAATTCCTTCATCTTCCACAATAGATCTCCAGAATCTCACCAGATTCTCTTTGTCTCCTCCCATCACTGCTCTTATTTCTTGCACACTCAGGAGTATCTACAGCAGCGGTTCTCAACCTGTGGGTCGCGACCGCATTTGGGGTCGAACGACCATTTCACGGGGGTCGCCAAGCACTGCAGTCCGCCATTTTTTTTGGGTCAGCCATTTTTTCCCCTATTGCGATGTGAGCCGTCACGCCGCGCATGCGGATGTGCCCCATCGTGCCGCACATGCGTGATGCACCCCGTCACGCCGCGCATGCGCGATGCGCCCCATCGCACCGTGCATGCACGATGTGCCCCGTCGCGCCCTGTCACACCACGCATGCGTGATGCGCCGCACATGCATGGCTCGGGCCGGGGTCGAGCCCCGGAAAAGGTTGAGAACCGCTGATCTACAGGATACCACCAAAAAACAAAATCAGAATGGTAACCACCCCCCAATGGTAAGCTCAAATCTCCACCTGTTTTTCTGCACATCATGTTGTATGTGTGGCACATGTAAAAACCAGGCAGAGCTTCCATTGCACTATTCTGGTCAATCTCTTGACTTTTGTTGCTCACACTTCGCGGGCATTCCTACCTGCATTAGTGCAAATGAGAGTAAATGTCATCTTCATAAACTCACCCACGAGAGCCTGGAATCCTCCCACTTTGAGGTTCTCCAAAGAGATGAAAAACATGGAGGAAATTGCACCAATTAGTGTACAAAAGAAAACAGAATAGAAAAGCAGGTGGATCATGCAGTTCCTAATCAAAAAATTTAGTCTTTTCTGAGTGATCCGAGTATTTGCAAAAGGATTCACTGTGTAATCTATGTATGTGTTTGTGGAAGAATCAGGAAGGGTGAACAGAAGGTGCTTAAGCATTAAGGGGAAATTGGTCTGTCTCCTTCATTTGTTGGGACTATAATTTCAGGAACATTCAAAATTTTTAAAATTGTGGCAAACAGCAGGTCTGTGCACATACTCCGTGGAAGGCTTCAGTTCAAAGGAAAGGAAATCAAAGCATCCCCTTGAATGAAAAGCATTGGATTCTAATTTCCCAAACAATTCAGTCTGTCAAGGCATTGTAAAGTTGGCTTCAAAGGCAGCAAATGAAATTCAACTTTACCTTCCCCATTTTGAAATACATCATCGGAGTCACTTAAAAATATTTTGTTTTAGTTTTATTGATCTATTAATCAAGTTGGTAAGGCCACCAACCTATCCAAGGAAACCTCATTTCTATTACTAGCTTATTTTTCCTCTTGCCCCCCCATGCCCCCACCCCCAAAGAAGCCCTGCCATGCATTCTGTAAGAAATCCATAGATTATTCAAGGGAAGAAGAGGTAAAAGTGTCTTGTTACATCAAAGGTGGGTCCTGATTGTGCTAAAACAACTCATTGCTAACATGTTTTTTTTTTATTATTATAAAAATTCTTTTATTAAAACAATCAGCATTGGACATAAAAACATATTATGCAGCAATCATCATGACACCTGGTATACAATACTAAGTATTAGTCTTTGAAAACGTCTGAATTAGTAGGCCTTTCCCCCCCCCTCCTCGCGTCTAGCCTCAACTATACTCCTGTTACATTTTATTTGATTGGTGTTTCTCCTATCTGTTTCAATATTAATGTGGTCAACATTAAACATAAGATCTTATTGCTAAACAACCCTCCTAGAACATAGCATACAACATTAGGTATTAATCTTTGTAAACATCTGTTTTAGTAAACGTTCTTCCCTCCTCCCTTACATCTTCAAGTATAATCCGAATACATTTTGTTTGATTGGTGTTTCTCTTATATATGGTCTATCTACTGTTTCTAGTCTATCGCATATTGTACATTTGCGTTTCTGGATTGACTTCATCCCATTACTAGTGCAATCTTTTATAGTCCCTAACCAGAGGTCCTGAGGTGAAAGTTTCATATCCTGAGGTAGAGATTCAGTCTACTTTAGCAATATTAAAGCAAACATCATTAGTCATAAGGTTATGTTAAGAGGCATTAGTTATAGAACATATACATTCAACATTGGGTGTTAGTTTTTGTAAACCTTTGATTTGTTAACCCTTCTTCCCTCCTCCCGTCGAGCCCTAGCTGAACGCCAGCTGCATTCTGTTTGATTGGTGTCTCTCTTGGATATAGTCTATCCACTGTTTCCAGTCCGTCACAAATTGTTCATTGGAGCGATTTTTCAAATATGCCGATATTTTTGCCATTTCCGCCAGATTTGTTACTTTCACAGTCCATTCTTCAATAGGCGGTATTTCCGGATTCTTCCAGTACTGTCCCACCAATAATCTTGCTGCTGTAGTTAAGTTCAAAAATAAATTTGACTCTGAGGTAGTGATATCCTTTGTGATCCCTAACAGAAAAGCCTGAGGTAGAAATTCTATACGCTTTTTGAAAATAGTTTGGAGTGTCCACCATATCTTCCTCCAGAATGCTTTGATTTTTCTGCATGCCCACCATATGTGAAAGTAAGTAGCGTCCCCATCTCCGCACCTCCAGCATTTGGGCTGGGTGCCCGGGTAGATGAGTGATATTTTTTTCGGGTCTAGATGCCATCTATAGAACATCTTGTAGAAGTTTTCCCTTAAGTGTTGCGATTTCGTGAATTCTACATTCCTCACCCAGATTTTCTCCCACGTGTCTATGGCGATAGAGTGTCCGAAGTCTTGCGCCCACTTTATCATACAGTTCTTGACTAGCTCGGTTTCAGAGTCCATTTCTATCAGAATGCTGTACACTCGTTTGATGTGCATAATCCCCTGTTCTCTGATCTGTTTAATTAGGTTCTCGTCATTTTGGGAGAAGCCCTTCTTCTTGTCTTCACGCCACCTTGACTGTAGTTGTATATACGATAGCCAGTTACTTCCTATTCCTCTGTTTGCTAGCGTTGCTTGGGGTTTCAAGAGGAACCCGTTTTCTTCTCCCAGTACAAGTTCACTGTAGGGCACCACTTCTTGCCCTTGGGATGTGTTCATATCTCCTGTTGCGTGTCCAGGGATCGTCCAAATGGGAATCTTGTCGTGTAGGAGGTGCTTATATTTCTTCCAGACCCATAGCAGTGGGATTCGTAGTGGGTTCTCCTTGAAGTTCCTATCTGCCTTTTTGTCGTATATTAGGTATGCGTGCCAGCCGAATCGTAGACCATGCCCCTCCACATTCAGAACTCTATCATTTGTCATGTTGATCCAGTCACTAACCGCCACCAACGTTGCAGCGTAGTAATATAGCTTTAGATTAGGCATTTTGAGTCCCCCTCTCTCCCTTGCGTCTTGGATGATTTTTAGTTTCACCCTCGGTCTCTTGTCGTCCCAAATAAATCTGTTGATGCCTTTCTGCCAATTGTCTAAGTCCGCATCCTTCTTGAGTATGGGTAGCATTTGAAAGAGAAATAGAAATCTGGGTAATACATTCATCTTTACTGTCGCTATCCTGCCGAGCAGGGACAGACGTAGCGATTTCCACCTTTCCAGGTCTGCTTGTATCTTATTCCACAGGACCTCGTAGTTATTCTTGTATAATTTCGCATTTGTTGATTCTATCTCCACTCCTAAGTATTTGACTTTCTTGACTATTTCACAACCCGTTATTCTTTCCAGGTTCCGTTTTGCTTTGTTGTCGAGGTTTTTGACTAGCATCTTTGTTTTTGATATATTTACTTTGAAGCCTGACACCCTACCATAGTCCTCCATTATCTCCATCAATTTCCTTGCTGATTGTGTTGGTTGCGACATTGTCACCAGCAGGTCATCCGCAAAGGCACATAGTTTGTATTCTTGTTGTTTAATCTGTATGCCCTGTACATCCTCTGCCGCTCTTATTCTGTTCAGTAAAATTTCCAGTGTTAGGACAAATAGCAGGGGGGACAGCGGGCAGCCCTGTCTCGTGCCTCTCTCTATATTAAATGAGTCCGTTAAGTCTCCATTGACAATGATCTGGCCTGCTTGTTTCTGGTAAATTGCCGTTATGGAGTTGAAGAACTGTGCTCCCATTTTCATCTTCAGGACCAAGTTCGTCAGGAACGGCCAATTCAGTCTGTCGAAGGCTTTTTCTGCATCCACAAACATTAGAGCGGCGGGTATCTGGTTGTGCCTTTGCAGGTACTCTATTATGTTCAACAGCTGCCTCACGTTGGTTTTCATCTGGCGTCCTTGTATAAATCCCCTTTGGTCCGGGTGTATTGTTTTTTGTAAAACAGTCATTAGTCTATTGGCCAAAATTTTTGTGAAGATTTTATAGTCTATGTTTAGTAGTGAGATGGGCCTGTAGTTTGCGGGCTGTGTGTTGTCTTTCCCCTCCTTTGGTATTAATGAGATGTAGGCTGTTTTCCAGGATGGTGGGACCTGGCCTCCTTCTTGAATGCTGGCAAATAGCTTTCTGAGGGGTTCTAGCATCTCATCCTGTAGATGTTTGTAGTAGGTCGCTGTTATCCCATCCGTCCCAGGCGATTTTCCTGCTTTCAGTTGTGTGATCACTGAGTGTATTTCCTCCTTTGTGATTAAGGCATTCAAGGCTTCTCTTTGTGTGTCGGTAATCGCCTGTATCTTTTCGTTTTGTAAGAATTCATCTATCTCTTTGTCTTGTATCTTATCCTCGGCATATAGTTTCGAATAGAACTCTGTGAAGGCTTTCTTGATGGTTTTTTGTCGGAATTCTAGCTTGCCTTTGTATTCTATCTTTTCAATTATGCGGGATTTCTGTTTCTTTCTTATAGTGTAGGCTAGCCAGCGGCCTGGTTTGTTGGCCTTGCAGAATGTCTTATGTTTTGCATATTGTATATTCCTTGCAACTTGGTCCGCCATCAACATGTCAAATTGCTTTCTTAAGATCTTGAGTCCTTCTTTGGCGACTTTGTCCTCTGGCCTTTTTATCAGTAGCCGCTCCATTTTGCTTATCTCATTTTCTAACTCTTTTCTTTTTTGTTCTTGTTGGCGACGGTGCCAGCTATTCATGGATATGAGGATCCCTCGCATGTACACCTTGCTGCCTTCCCAGATCTGTTCTATCGGTGTTCCGTTGTTCATATGTGTGTTGAAGAATTCCTTCATAGCTTTTTTGCATTCCGCCACCTTGTCTCCATGTCTAAACAGGTTTTCATTGATTCTCCAGGACCTCCTCTGTGTCTGGCCGTGTCTTAGTTCCATCCTCACAGGGTTGTGGTCCGTCAGTGCTTTGGGTAGGATTTTCACGGCGTTTAGACGAGTTAGCAAGTCGCTAGAAGTTAATATAAAGTCAATTCTGGAGAAGGATTGATGTCTGCCAGAGAAGAAGGTGAATTCTTGTTCTCTGCCATGTCTTTTCCGCCATACATCTGTCAGTTCGAGTTCCTCCTTCATGTCAAAGAAGGATTTAGGCAACTTGGAGTGTTTTTGTGGGTTCGGTGCAGTTCTTTTTTTGTCTAGAGCAGTATCTATGACCCCGTTCCAGTCGCCCATGATGATGTGCGATCTGTAGTTAAGTTGTGTTATTTTCTTGTGTAGCTTTTTGTAGAATTTGCCTTGCTGCTGATTTGGTGCATATACGCCCATTACTAGAATCTTCTTGTCCTCCTGTGTTATTTCAATTGCCAGGTATCTACCTTGGGGGTCGGACTCTATTAGCTTCGCCATTATATGTTTCTTTACGTATATAACAATCCCATTCTTTTTTCTTGGCGCCGCTGCCACAAATTGCGCACCTAGTTTGTAGCTGGTCAGATATTTCTGGTCTGCTGCCCTGATGTGTGTTTCTTGTAGGCAAATTATGTCGTTTCCTCCATGAGACAGATAATGAAATATTTTCCTCCTTTTCTGTGGAGAGTTTAGTCCGTTAACGTTCCAAGTCAAGTATTTAGTCGTCATTGTCGGTTTCAGGATACTCTTCCGAGACCGCTTTCATTCTATCTCCTGTGGTATTCTTTGGTCTCGTTCCCATGGTATCCGAGTTTGTGTTCGAGTTGCATATAGGGATCGCGTCGTGCTGATCTGTGCGTTTGGTGGTGGATCTTGTTATCCTGCCCTCTGCAGCCTGTCTTGTTCCCTTGTTGTTGTTGTTGCTTCCTGTTCTCTGTGTCGTCGTGTCTCTAGTTGGTCCTTTCCTTTCTCGTGTTCTTGCAGCGGTCTGTCGGTCTGGTGGATTTTCTGCGTCTTCTCTCATGGTGTATTGGGATCCCTCCGTCATCAGCTCCTTTTCCAGGAATTCTCTGGCTTGTTGGACCGAGTTCAGTTGATGTCTTTTATTTTTATAGTAGAATGTCATCCCCGTGGGAATTTCCCATCTGAATCGCAAGGCACGTGATCTCAGTTCATCGACCAGGAACTTATACTCCTTTCTGTCTCGCAGCATCGTCTGGGGGGTCTCTTTCAGTACTTTCACTTCTTGCCCCTTTATGTATAAACTCTTGTGGTAAGACGTGGCTGAGATGCGATTCCGGAATCCCTGCGTCACAAAGTGGATGACCACGTCCCTTGGTTGGTGCCTGTTTGTTGTCGTCCGTGCGCCCACTCTGTTGATTCTGTCAATTTGCCATTCGATAGCTGAGGTTGGCTTTCCCAGAAATGCTGCCAGGGCCTCTATAAAGGTTCCGGCCAGGCTTCCTTGGGTTTCGTCTGGTGTCTCCTTCAGGCCTCTGAACCTGATTGCAGTCGCCAGTTGCCAGTACTGTATCGTGGTGGCTTGGTCTTGGTTCACCCCTCTCATCTCTGCTATCTCTGTTCTCTGGCCTTCTACTTGATTCTCCACTTTTTCCATCCGCTCGTCCACCTTTTCCCTGATTTCCTGGAAGTTTTTCTCCATTTCCTCCCCTACTTCCTTGTAGTGTGTTTGCATTGCCTCCTTCATTTGCTCCAGATCTGCAGCTATCGCCTTGCGTTGCTCCTCCCATTTTCTCTCTAGCTCTCTACCTTGTTCTTGCAGCATTTGTTTTGTATCATTGTGTCTTTTCTCCATCTGTGTGCCCATTTCCACCAACCTTTTATCCATTCCATCCATCCTTTCAACCAGCATCTCTATTACCTCTTGTAATTTTTGTATCATGTGTGCTGTTGGGTTGGTCTGTGTGGGTGTATGGTTCTGGGTGTCTGCGTTTGGATGGGAGGGTGTGGGGATGAGTAGAGTAGTTCCTGATGGTTTAGTACGCTGGGCTGGGGTGGATACAACTCCCTTCGTTTGTGTCAGTGTGGTCTGCTTGGAGGCCATTTTGAGGTTATCCTCCTGTTGTCTTGGCACTGTTTTGGGTCCCAATTTGGATCAAATTGGGCGCTAGGTTGTGATCTGTTGTTGGTCCGGTAGTCTAGCCTTTCGAGGGGGGAGGGGCTTCAGGGTTTAATCAGTGCAGGGGTAGGGGCCTGTATTCTGGCAATTTTATGTTCAGGGAGCCAGGGAACCAGTTCAGTGTTTTTGCCTTGGTTTCCTCTTCACTCCCCTCTGCCAGTCTATTTCTTCTCTTTGTTCCTTTCTGGTTCCTTCTTTCCCCTCTTTCTCTGCCTTCTTGCCCAGGTCGCTTCCTCCCTTCTTCTTTCAGCCTGTGTTTACTGCTCCCCTCTACTTTGCCCTTATTGCTCACCGGGTTGCTTTCCAGCTTTCTTCTTCCCTGCCGTCCATTGTGGGGGGGGGAGGAAACAGTGTCTCTGCAAGGTTTTTCCCCTCCCTTCTCTCCCCCTTTGCTTCGTAGCCTCCTCTCACCTGGTCTGTCTTCTCTTGCTCCGCCCGCCTGGCTTCTTGCCGCCTCTGTTACCTTTCTTGGGGGCCTAGGGGGGTCTTCTGAGGGTCCCGTGAAGGCCTCCTCCTCCCGCTGCTAGTTTCACCCTCTGGTCGGCGTCCCGCAGCGCTCGGTTCCACCCCCGCCGGTCTCACCGTTTTGCGTTGTCTTCTCCCGATGCTGCTTGCCGTCCTTTCGTTGTGTCAGCTGGCTCTCCTCTGCTGCGGCTGGGCGGCTTTGTAGCTTCTTCAGGCCTCCAGTTGGGTAAGTCCCGGGCTCTTCTTCCCTCGTCCCGCTTCTTCCTGGTCGCCTCTCGCTCCCGTCTCCTTCTTCGCTGCTTCCTCGGTCTTCTCTCCTCACTTCTATTGTTTCCGCCCTCGTGTCGTCTTCTTCTCTGCTAACATGTTTTAAAAGATCAAAAGACATCAGGGGGGATGGATGAAGTGGACAATTATCCCAAAGTGTTATTGAAAGTCATATAAACACACCAGAAATATTAATCCCCAAATGCTTCCAGAAGCCCATAAAGAAACAGCCAGCTGCTTTAACTGAAAACCCAGCGAAAACAGCTAAAAAGGATGTGTAATTTTACAGCTGTACCGAAATAGGATTGTTTTCTAAAGCGCAAAACTCATTTTAAAAAACCAAGGAGGGTAACCCATTATAGAGTACAGACAATAGGTAATAACCAACATACCGAAGCTTGTTTTAATAAAGAAACACCATAATAAACCATTTGCAGTAGATTACAAAAATAAAACCTCATTACAATAATATCACAGAGTCATCATAAAACATCTCCAATGGCTTTCTTCGAAAAGAAGGTACAATGTATGGTAGTATTTTTACCTCTCTCCCTCTCTCCACTTCTAGCGCCTTCAACCAGCTGATTTTCTTGTGAGACCAGCCCCATCATCAGATCTGCATAGATTGTGGAGAGATTTCATTTTGAGCCAACCTGTTGCTGCTCCAGTTGGCTTACTCTAGCTCCTTCCTAACAATTTCAACAGTAGGATGACAGGAATCCATCCTTAATCCACTGACAAACCCCAACCTCTCTTCTGAATACACTGCCAAAGTCTGGAGATCAAGATGATTTCAACTCCTGTGAAATCCAGAAGCTTCATCTGGTTCAGATTCCTGGAGAGGTCCACTATCATGACCTGGCTAATCAGGGTCAAAAAATGCTTAGCACAAAATTACAGAATAATAGAGCTGGACAGGACCTTGGAGGCCTTTTAGTCCAACCCCCTGTTCAAGCAGGAGACCCTATGCCTTTTCGGACAAGTGGCTGTCCAGTCTCTTCTTAAAAGCCTTCAGTGATGGAGCACCCACAGGTTCTGAAGGCAAGTCATTCCGCTGATTAATTGTTAATTGAATCTTCAACATAAAGAATGGAATGGAGTATAGAATAAAATATAGAATAGAACTGGAAAGGACCATTGGAGGTCTTCTAGTCCAATCCCCCGCTCAAGCAGGAAACCCTATACCATTTCAGACAAACAGCAATCTCTTCTTAAAAGCCTCCAGTGATGGAGCACCCACAGGTTCTGAAGGCAACTTCTGTTCCATTGGTTGGTTGTTCTCACTGTTAGGAAGTGTCTCCTTAGTTTTAGGTTGCTTCATTCCTTGATTAGTTTCCACCCATCGTTTGTATTATTGTCAAGCCTTCTTGCCCTGGAGCTTTTTTTTTTTTTTTTGTAAAACAATTCTTTTATTGAAACAATCAACATCAAACATAAGATCGTATTAAAAAGCAATCATCATATAACCTGCAATACAACACTATGGATTAGTCCTTGTAAATGTCTGGTAAGGTCCGCTGATGGAGGAGCAAGAGTCATGAAAAGGAGAGGAATAGGGAGGCCTCTTCTACTCAGCTCTAAAAAGAAATGTGTGCTGGTAGAAATGTGAGCAGAGAAAAGCGACAAAGAGCAAGAAGAAAGGAGTAATTGAGACCTCACAAGACCTGTTTTTGGGTCTGATTGAGGGAGCTGTCTGTTTATGGTCCATGGGGCCACCAGGATCTGACTTAGCAACTAAACACCTACAAAAGTCTGCCTTGTTTTGAGTTTGGCACATCTCAACCTGTCTTTTTTATATATATATATAAAGATTTTATTGGGTTTGTTCCCATAAACATATGTTAATTTTTCCAATCAACGAGTTGTCTGGGATTAGCTATGCTAATACATATTCAATACCTAATCCTTCATTCTTTCCTCCAACCAACAATAAAATAAATTCCAAATTTGATAGTAGTCTGTATCTTCTTTATCTTTCAGTCTCATAGTTAGTCTGTCCATCTCTGCACATTCCAATATTTTTCTGATTGTTTCTTCTTCTGATGGCAGTCCTTCATTCTTCCAGTATTGTGGAAAAATTATTCTCGCTGCTGTGGTAATGTGTAAGATTAAATATAGTCTCTGCTTATTAATCTTTTCAGGCATTATACCTAATAATTGTTCACCCAATATTTTTTCTAACCATGTATGTATCTTTCTCCAATAAGCCTTAGCCTTGCCACATGTCCACCAAATGTGGTAATACGTGCCTATATTATGTCTTTTTGTACAGTCTCAAGTAGTAACTTGTCACTATGCTGGAACAGTTTTCTCCTTTTTTTCCACCCTCTAAATCAAAGTCTAATTACAGAACGGTTGCAGGAGAATGGAAGAGAGAACTGGGAACTCTTCAGCTTCCTATCCTTGCCCAAAGTGGTTAGCTTTTTTTTTCTCCACTGGCCATCACTAGCTTATTAACGGGTGGTCAACTTCATTTAATCCAGCATCATCTTCCTCGAAAAGTGAAACTGAATCAAAGCAGAGCTGCTCCACACTTGTGTACTAGACAGGTAAATTTTATGGACTTGGTGGTAGCGTTATACCCTTAACAATAAAGGCAAAACACACAAGTTGGCACTCACTCACAAGGAGGTTTCTTCTCTAATATCCATGAACTCAACAGCCAAATGAGCACTGGTTTTACCAATCAGATGTTAACGGCTTCTGATAACTTCCCCTCACTTGCCTTCAGTGATGGCAGAAGTGTTAAGAGAACCAAGCTGAGATGAATCAATAAAATACAGTAACAACAAATTAATTTGACTGAAAGAAGCTGGTGTTAAACAAGCAAGGCTCCTAATTTTGTAGAAAAGCAAACCGTAAGCATAAATAGATGTAACCATGCCCAGCAACTACCCCTCAAAAAGTAAAACTAAGAAAGCATTCAGTTCATCCTTATTGTGGTTGCTAGGGAAACCTTGCCACAGTTTAATTCTTGATTTGATGTTTGATGTGGTTGCCCATTAATGTTGATCAACATCCAGTAGAAGGTCCCAAAGGTGCTTTTTCACAAAGCTTCTTGGATGAGAAGCAAAATGTCTTCAAAGAAAAATAAGAAAGTCCAGTTGACTTGTGAAAAAGCATCTTTGGCGCAACCATGACCTGGATGACTGAGAATCTCCATAGATGATCCAGTAGAAAGAACTTCCTTGCTGGAGTAGGTGAGGGGTCTATCCTACTTTCCAGAATGATGGGCAAAGACATTCTGATAGAAACACACAACTAGAAAGTGTCCCATGCATATCCAACTAGTGGGACATCTCTCCTTGTCAGTTGTGGCTTATCTACTGTCACTTGAGATATTTTTTTTTATTATAAAAATTCCTTTATTAAAACATTCAGCATTGTACATAAAATCTTTGTATGCATCAAACATCATAGCATCTGGTATACAACACTACGTATTATTCGTTGGAAACGTCTGGTTTGGTAAACATTTTTCACTCCTCACTTCAATCCTCTATTATACACCTGTTACATTTTTTATTCTCTATGATCCCAAATAATAGGTCCTGAGGTAGTAGTTAAACATCAAATATAAGATCATATTAATAATCAATCCTCAGAGAACACAGCATATAACACTAGGTATTAATCTTTGTAAACGTTTGGTTTGGTACATATTCTTTACTCCTCACTTCCAGCTTCAACTATATGTCTGTTGTATTTTATCTTTTATGATCCCTAGCAAAAGATCCTGAGGTAGAGATTCAATAACCTGGGGTAAAAAATTCAGTCTGCTTTTTCATTATTAAAGTAATCAACATCAGGCATAAGATCATATTAGGAAGCAATCATATTAAGAAGCGATCATCGTAGAACATAACATACAACAATAGGTAGACATTCTTCATTCTTCACCCCAAGCCTCCACTATACACCTGTTACATTTTTTAACCTGTATGGTCCCTAACAGTAGGTCCTGAGGTGGTAATTCAACAGCCTGAGGTAGAAATTCAGTCTGCTTTTTCAATGTTAAAATGTTCAACATGTTTGGTTTGGTACATATTCCTTACTCCTCGCTTCCAGCCTCAACTATATGGCTGTTGTATTTTATCTTTTATGATCCCTAGCAAAAGATCATGAGCCAGAGATTCAATAACCTGGGGTAAAGATTCAGTCTGCTTTTTCATTATTAAAGTAATCAACATTAAGCATAAGATCATATTAAGACGCAATCATATTAAGAAGCAATCATCGTAGAACATAACATACAACAATAGGTAGACATTCTTCACTCTTCACTTCAAGCCTCTACTATACACCTGTTACATTTTTTAACCTGTATGGTCCCTAACAGTAGGTCCTGAGGTAGTAATTCAATAACCTGAGGTAGAAATTCATTCTGCTCTTTCAATGTTAAAATGTTCAACATTAACCATAAGACCATATTTATAAGCAATCATCATAGCACACTACATATAACACTAAGTATTAATCTTTGTAAACGTCTGGTTCGGTAAACATTAGTACATATACATTCAACATTAAGTGTTAGTTTTTGTAAACATTTGATTTGTTATACATTCTTCCCTCTTCACTTCGAGCCTTAGCTAAACGCCAGATGCATTTTGTTTGATTGGTGTTTCTCTTGGATGTAGTCTATCCATTGTTTCCAGTCTGTCAAATATTGTTCATTGGAACGGCCCTTCAAGTATGCTGATATTTTCGCCATTTCCGCCAGGTTTGTTACTTTCACAGTCCATTCTTCCATAGGCGGTATTTCTGGGTTCTTCCAGTATTGTCCCACCAACAATCTTGCTGCTGTAATCAAGTTCAGAAATAAGTTTGTCTCTGAGGTAGTGATATCCTTTGTAATCCCTAACAAAAAAACCTGAGGTAGAAATTCTATGCGCTTTGTGAAAATAGTTTGGAGTGTCCACCATATCTTCCTCCAGAAGGCTTTGATTTTTCTGCATGTCCACCATACATGAAAGTAGGTAGCTTCCCCGTCTCCACACCTCCAGCATTTGGGTTGGGAGTCTGGGTAGATGAGCGATAGTTTTTTCGGGTCGAGGTGCCACCTATAGAACATCTTGTAGAAGTTTTCCCTTAAGTGTTGCAATTTCGTGAACTCTACGTTCCTCACCCATATTTTCTCCCACGTGTCCATGGCGATAGAGTGTCCAAAGTCTTGTGCCCACCTTACCATACAGTTCTTGACTAGCTCGGTTTCAGAGTCCATTTCTATCAGAATGTTGTACACTCGTTTGATGTGCATGATCCCCTGATCTCTAATCTGCTCAATTAGTTTCTCGTCGGTTCAGGAGAAGCCCTTCTTCTTATCTTTACGCCACCTTGATTGCAGTTGTACATATGATAGCCAGGTACCTCCTATTCCTCTGTTTGCTAGCGTTGTTTGGGGTATCAAGAGAAACCTATTTTCCTCTCCCAGTATAAGTTTGCTGTATGGCACCTCCTCTTGCCCTTGGGATGTGTTTGTATCCCCTATTGCATGTCCGGGGATCGTCCAGATGGGAATCTTGTCGTGTAGGAGGTGTTTATATTTCTTCCAGACCCATAACAATGGGATCCATAGTGGGTTCTCCTTGAAGTTCCTGTCTGCCTTTTTGTCGTATACTAGATATGCGTGCCAGCCAAATAGTAGACCATGTCCTTCAACATTCAGTATTCTATCATTCGTCATATTGATCCAGTCACTCACCGCCACTAACGTCGCTGCGTAATAGTATAGCTTTAGATTAGGCATTTTTAGTCCCCCTCTCTTCCTTATGTCCTGGATAATTTTTAGTCACTTGAGATATTAAACATGCTACCACTTCATTTTGGGAAGGGAACATCTATTATTGTTGAGAAATGGTGGGAAAGTGGAGACGGAATGAATATGTTGCTACCTAAAATAGCAGCTTCTCAAGTGAAAGAGAGGTGTCCAAGGAGATATTTTGTGTGGAATGCAGGTGGGAACTCAAATAGTATGTTAAAAATGTCCTTACGTGGGGGAGAAAGGGAATTTCTCTACACCAAATTCCTTGCTTTTGCATAAAAGTCAGTCCAGCTGTGTGACAGCACCTTAAAACCAAAAATTCAACAGGATGGGACTTGATGAGCCTGTGAAAGTTCTAGAAATTCTAGCAGCGGATGCAGTCTCAAGGACGTTGGCCCAGGGGTGGCCTATAGAAATCAACAATAACAAAAATCAATACTCCTCTCTCACACAGCACAACAATTATCTGGATTTCATGTCACTTGATATGGAGCTTGACCTCACTGTTGCTTTTTAATCTTCACATAAAAAAGAGATGGAGAATCACCAAGTAAACAAACAGGGTACCTGGCTGAGATTGTCTGGGGAGGACAATCAAACCTTCTGCTGCTCCTCAGAAGCAACCAGGTTCCTCAGAGACCAGTTGATGCCAAGAGAGGGACTTGTGAGGTGAGAGATGATGCTCTCCAGATTCAGTTATCCATAAGTCCATTTATCAGATGCCTCTGATCACTCTGTCAAAATTGAAAAGCTGAAAAGAAGGCCCTTCCCTCAGGTGGAAGCTTCTACCAATTCTCCTTTGGAGAACCTCAAATTAGATCCCGACTCAGCAGGACCCCACGATCATCATGTTCTTTTCTCTTCCCTGCTTATGGCTGTGTTGGCTTCAGCTGTTATGCTTCCTTCCATGCAACATGTCCCACATTATCTTTCAGGTAAAGATGCTGTTGTTTCACCCGATTTCCCTCAAGACTCCTGAGCTGACGGTCCCTGGAGCTCTGCCTTCACATTTCCACTTCTTGGTTTATCCTGAAATGTTGTCAGGCACAATGAATACAAGGGTTCTTAAGATAAAGCATCATCGGAGAAGCTTTTGGATTCACACTTGCTTCCTCCATTTTGGAGAGTTCCGAGCTACATGGACTTCTTTCCCAAATCATTTGTTAGAGAGCCATCTTTCCTTTCTTCCTGGATTTCAAGGTGATTTAAATTTTTAAAAATCCATTTTTTCCTCCTCCCAGCTATCCCGTGGAGCAAATTTGACTGAGAAACAGGGACTGACCCCAAACCATCCTAACTGCTTCTAGAGATGAGGACGGACTTCAACTTCACCATCACTTTAACCACTACATTACTCTGCCTTACCACGTCTCCCAAGTAGGATATTAGGACCACTTAAATCCTCATGTGGTCACCTCCTGCCTAGTCTGTGAAGTCCCAGATTTTTGCCATCTTTCTGAATATCTTCTTCTTTTACTTCCTGATCCTAAACTGGAATAAATTACTATTTATAAACTAAGCCAGCAACTTACTTGGCCCAGTTTTCCGAGCTTCCCCCAAGCTCTTACTATGAGTAAGGAGTTACTTGATTTTATTTAAATAATTAAATATGCCTATTGAATGTTGTTGCTTTGATTAGCTCCCATTGAAACATTTCGGTCTCCATCCTTCACTTTTCTTTTTAAAATATCCTTATCCACTTTTTTCTTTTCCAGATGTTTTCACCCTGTCTTCTTTCAGCCCTCTGAGTCAACCCTTTTGCTTTGTTTTCTTCTGAGGTTTAAGTAAACAAGGTCTCTTCATCTTATGTCCTCAGGTGCCACCATGGCAATGCAAAATTAACCAAGTCTCTTTAGGGACTCTCTTCTCCAGCTAGTTAACCATTAATTGCCAAGAATCCCAGCTAGGATCATTAAAGAGATACGGTTGAGTAGACCTGGATTAGTAGGTCATACGTTGCTGAGGACAAGATCAGGTGTGAGACATTAAAAAGCAGGAACTGTTAGGAGGGGGCGTGGCTGCCTCAGGGTCGAAATAGCCTTGCTCGGAGGCTCTGCGACACGGGACCTGTAAAGCCGCCAAAACAGCGCAAACCAGCTGTTTTTCGCGGCGAAAAAACCCCTCCTCGGTAGGAGAAGGGGCGAAGAGCTGTGAGTGTGGGTTGAGATCCTCTGAAACCCCCCCGAAAAAACGCTCGGGGGGGGGGAAGAAAGAGGACTCCCCGTGCGCTCACAATAGCTCCAGCCCGGGGCAGCATCTGTCAGCTGACAGACCAAGACGCTGAGACCAGCCACCACCCGAGGAACACATCTCAAAGAAGCACAGAGATTGACAGACTGAACCCAGGAGCTTAAAAAGTAAGTATCTCTTATATTTTACCTCGGATCAAATACGTTCACAATGAACAGAAGACACCCAAAATGGCGACCGCTTTTAATTTAAAGTGAGAGTTACCGGAAGAGAAAGGCGGAAGAGAAACTGTAATGCGAAAGAGACCTCTAGAGGGCAGCAGAGATGCATAACTTAAAAACTTTGCAAAATAAACCTAAGGATGTATACAAGCTCTCCAGAAATGACGATGAAAGAATTAAAAGATGAAATATCAACAACTTTTGAAAAAATGAGGAGAAAGATGGACATGATAATAGACATGTTTGCAAAAAGATGGGAAGAAAGGATGAGGACAATGGAGGCAGTGGAACAAAGCAGAGAAATGGAGAAGATGGAGGAAGATCAAAGCAAAGCAGTTATTGAGGACTTGGACCAAACCGGAGAAACGCACAGTGGGGAAAAGAGAGAAGATACTGGGAGAAATTCTAAGAGGGTCTGGGAAGGGGTTGAAGAAAAGATGGAAGAGGTGGAGAGACAAGAAGATTTGAAAAGAATTGTTATAAAAGCATGGGAAAACTATCCAGGAGAGGAGGCTAAAAATTTCTCTTGGCAAACTGACAGAATCCACAGAGCATGGCTTATATGGAACCAAGGGACATTGCAAGCAATAAAGAGAGACTTATTACTTGGAAGGGAAGCTGTGCTATGGAAATCCACCTGGCAGAGGAAGAAACCCAGAATTCGACTGAAAAGAAGAGAAACTTAATATTTTATGCAAGGAATTAAAGGCAAAGAATTAAGGACTGATTTAAGGACTAAGTGTAAGAGCAAGAGACATGAGAGGGTGATTAATGGAAGATGTATATTAAATAGACTAAGAATGTACGCGTTGAAAGGAGGGGTGTATCGACATGATAATTATTAACTTTAATAAGAAGACTTGTTTGTTTGATGTACAATGGATAGATCTGAAAAGAAGTGAAACTTAAAATTTATAAAATGTAGTTGGCTTATAGTTAAACTTCGATATACGGAGTGAGGAAGGTCTACAAACTTAAAATGATTGTATTAAGTTGAATGGCTTTAACTTGAATTTTTTCTTTGTTTGCATGTACAAATGGATATCTAATAATAAAAAATTAAAAAATAAAATAAAATAAAAATAAAAAGCAGGAACTGTTATGGTCCCTGGGCATTAGGTTGGTAGGGTGTTGTGTGTTGTTGTTGTTTTGCATCCTTAAAACCACCTTCCCCTCTCCTGGCTTAGTGTCCCTGTCAAAAAGGTGATGAACTTTGTTTACCTTGTGTGGATGGCTACCTTGTAGATTTTATTATCTTACTTAGCAACTTAGTTGGATGCAGGCATTTGTCTAAAGCCCCGTGCTCTTCTCTCATTCCAACTCAGACTTCAACTCCAAGAATTCCCCATGCATTGTAAAGTTGCCAAGGTTGAGAGACATTGTTCTAGTCTAAATGGTTATAAAGATCACCAAAGGCCAGGAAGCATCCTTGACTTCAAGACATCTTCCAAATTCAAGCAGTGAAATTTGCAGGCCAAATCCGTCTATGTTCAATTGGAAATCTGCCTCCTCCTTTCAATCATGGTACTTGTACTCTGAGAAACATCCTCCTTGTTCTCCAAGAAGTCTCCTGAAGATCTAGAGAACTTTGAAGAGCCAAGCCTACAAGCTGCCAGTCTTCAGGAAGATGGCTGTCCTAAACCTGTGATGTCCAAGCTGTCCTAAACCTGTGATGTCCCAGAATTCCTCAGCCAGCCAAGTCATAAAGTGGCCAAGATTGGACAATCTTGTCCTAAACATTGAGATGGACCCTCCTTGGATTGCACGTGACATCCTTAACCATCAGTCTTTAATAAACTATAAGCTTGGATCCAGCCCTCCTCAATGTTTCATTCTCAGCCCTTGCTCCTGGCACCTTCCCCGTGCTCCATCACCCCTTCTGCATGTAGCTTTTCTGTTTCACTTCTCCTCCTGCAATGGTTCCAGCATCCTAACAACGCTGCATCAAGGAGACATTGTTTTTCTCAACGTTTCTTCCACCAGGCCTGCTGTGTGCCCCCCACCCTCCCCTTTCAGCCTCCTGAAATGAAACGAGCAGCCCATGAGTTAATTAAACGACATCTTTTGCTTGTAAAAGGAGATCGAAGGCATTATGCATGAGAACACAGCAAAGCCCAGCACTGGGAGAAAAAGTATTTATCTCATTAACATGCATCCAAGGTATGTCCTCATTCCATTTTAATGTTCTGTGTGCAAAGAGTAACAAAGGGACAGGAGCCAAACTGGCAGAGATGCTCAGCGTTGGTCCGTTGGGTCTGCAGAGGCAGACGGACAATGATCTGGGCTAATGTTAGGACACAAGGCCTCCTTCTCTCTTCCTCTCCTCTTTTGCCCTGTTCTGCCAAGTGAGAAGCATCCAGCTTTGGCCAGAAGTCTGAACTGGTTGCCCACAGAGGGCTCCTGAAAAGACACTGAAGCTGAACGTGGGCTTTGACTCGCAAATTGTTTGTGCCCGAGTTTCAAGCAGCCAGATGTACAGTGTCCATTAGGACAAGTATCCTTTCTCAAGGACTGCAGAATATCAAGAGGAATCGGCTGGGGTCTGCATGGTGAGAGGGACTTAAACAAGGAGTGCATGAGCCCAGAGTCACAAATACACCTACTGGCAACCTTCACACACGTTTAACCCAGTTCTGGAGCTAACCCATCTTTTGCATTTGCCCAATTCACTCAACAGAAACTCATCATAAAAGGAGGGTTTACACAAGGATCTAAGCACCTTCAAAAAAGATAATATCATCTAAGCATACCATGTTGTGTAAATGCATCTGGTCAGTCTTGAATTGAACTGTTTGTGTTCAGTTCATGATGTATGAAAACAGCCGCTCTCTGATAATCTCACCATTTCGTTCTGCCAAAGTACATCTTCCCTCTCTCCCAATCTTCAGGCTACAGGAAGGGAAGTATTTATCACCTTTAAAGACCTCCCAACTCACAGAGGTAAGTAGAAATCCCCAGAGATCTATTATTTGCATTAGGATGTGGAAATGAGGCTAAAGACTTCCTAAAATTGGGCCAGGGTCATCTGTCACCTGTGGGTGATGAGTTGTCCATCCTTAGTTGAGAAGGAAATTATATGGTCAGGAAAGGTTCAATGTGAAACCTTTCATTTATGTGTAGAAAACTCTAGGATCCAATCTGAGTCGGTCACTCATGCTGGAGCCCATCCTCGCGGAACGTCCCTCTAGCCACACTCTCTAGCTGGACACGTAGATTCATCTTCATGCGTGAGCTAGAGAGAAGTTCCTTAAAGATGGGCTCCTGCATGAGTCTGAAAGCTCGGAAGACTAAACCTCTGGTCCTGGTGACCAACCCAGATTAGATCCTATAACATTATCCTGGGACATGTAGATTCACCTTCATTCTAGGTTCATTCTCTGACATGTCCAGGGGGTTCAAAACAACCATCTGAAATTGAGTAGTTACTTCCAGGTGGAGATGACAGCAGCTTGGTTTGACTCCATGAAATGTTCCCGGTCTCCAGAGATGACAAAAAACCAAAATGAATGAGAGGGAGAAACAGGATGGCCTGACCCTTCGCTGTTCCCCAGATCCTACCTTTAAGTATGTAGCTTTAGCCTGTTCCTCAAAACTTCTGATGACCTTCAGTGCTGATGGGAATGCAAAGTATGAATCTCTGCCTCACTCCTAACCCTCTGCTGTTGAGTTACAACTACCCCTTCTGGCAACTGAATTAATTGGGGAGAGTTCAGCATTGCTCTCTGGTGCATTTTTCTCCTGCTGATTGCAATCAGAGCTCCATCAGCTTCTCCGGTGTCTGTCCGTTCTTCGGGAGATGTCAACGCAGTGAACCAGATCTGCAATCAGAGAGTGAGGAAGAGCACAAGCATAAATGAGTCCCAATGCCCAAGAAAAACCACATCAATTATCCTAAAAGACTGTGGAGAATAAATTGCCAAGTGCCGTGGATGGTGTGTGGTCCACTGATGGTGTGACTCACGTTTCACAGACCTTTGTTAAAGATTCTTCCATTTGTCTCTTCAGGAGATCTCATTGCCTCCAATTTCCTTGAATGTGAGAAATTGCCTTAGTAGTCACTTTCACTCTGAGGTGTTTGCATAAATTTGTAGCTTTCCAAATGTTGCTACATCTCTTCACTTTGGACTTCAATGGCCTTAGCTGGACGCTTCCAGTGCATCGTAGGACAACAAAACAAAAACAAAACTTGCACCTTTAAGACTTCTGGACTTCAGCTCCCAAAATTTCCCTATGATTGGCTGGAGAATTCTGGGAATTGATGTCCACAAGTCTTGAAGTTGCCAACTTTGGAGAGTCTGGATTAGAACAATCGGCACTAGGGAAAAGTCTGACATACTATACAGAGTCCACTTCTGAAAAAGGCTATTCTAAATTTGATACATAAATAGAATATTCGGAAGCAGAATCTCCATGAACAGGAAGCACCCCCCACTCCATACCCCTTGTTTGGTATACGTTTAAGACATTGGGTAATTTTACAATGCTGGAAATATTTATCCTCAGGCAAAGAAAAGTTATAATGGGAAATTTCTTGAGCTACGACTCTCTTCCCCTGCATCTAAAATATGTACGATGCTGGGAGAGGACAAAAGTTGCTCACTTGAGCTGGCTTTAAGATAAACCTGGCCAGGTAATGTTATTTTATGAGCAACTTGCTTTGTCAACAGTTGTTTAGGCATCTAGCTGATTTTTCTTTGTTATGTTGCTAAACGGTTATTTAACCAGGGTTGGTGGGACATCTCGGTGGGAAGGAAATTACCGGTACTTCTCGTGGAAGATAGAGGCTAGAGGCTGTCTGAGGATCTCAGCATGGGAGAAATGCGCCAGAATTTCAGAAAAATAAAAGCCACTTGTTAATCGGTGACATTTTGATGGTGCAGGCCTGCTCTGTACGGCTTCTCTGGAGTCCAACCACTGAAATGTCAGCTTGGAAAATGAAGCATATCTTATACAAACGCCTCAAGTCTGCAGTGCAAATTTGTTTCCCCTCTTTTATCCGGGATCTGGATTGCAAAGAATCCACTGCTTGCCAGTGTCAGGTGACAAAAACACAGGATAGTCCTCGACTTATGTCAATAACGGGCACCACAGTTTTCCACACTGCTAAGCCAGGGAGTTGTTAAGTGAGTTGGATTTAATTTAGGAACCTTTTTGCCACAGAGGTTAAGTGAACGGCTGCCGTTCGTAAGTGAGCCGTGCAGTTGCTAAGCGAAGCCAGTTTCCCCCCCTTTGACTTTGCTTCTCTGGGAAGGTAACAAATGGGGATCTCGTGACTTTGGGATGCTGCAACCATCATGCATATTTATTTATTTATTTATTATTAAATTTCTATACCGCCCCTGTCCCGAAGGACTCGGAGCGGTGTACAGCCTTAAAATAATAAAAAAAAAACATATAAATGTACAAAATTAAAATATTTAAAAATAAATTACTGTAAACAAATTAGGCCATAAAATCCCATATAAAACCCAATATGTGCGAATCCTAAAATCCTAAAAATTACACAATCCCCCTAAAACATTTTCACCCGGTTGGAGCCGGAGCTTCTATGCCAGGCCGGCCTGTTGAAAAAGGAAAGTTTTCAGTTCCCGACGGAAGGTGCGTAAGTCCGTCATCGTACGGAGTTCGGGGGGGAGCTCGTTCCATAGCGTGGGAGCTCCCACAGAGAAGGCTCTCCCCCTGGGGGCCATCAGCCGACATTGTCTGGCCGATGGCTCCCTGAAGAGGCCCTCTCTGTGGGAGCGTACCGGACGGCGGGAGGTATTTGCTGGCAGAAGGCGGTCCTGTAAATATCCGGGTCCGATGCCATGGAGCGCTTTAAAGGTGGTCACTAACACCTTGAACCGCACCCGGAAGACCACCGGCAACCAGTGCAGCTCGCGCAGGAGCGGTGTTACATGGGAGCGCCACGACGCTCCTGTCACTACCCGCGCGGCCGCATTCTGGGCCAGTTGGAGCCTCCGGGTGCACCTCAAGGGGAGCCCCATGTAGAGAGCATTACAGTAGTCCAGCCTGGAGGTAACGAAGGCATGAGTGACTGTGCGTAGCAAGTCCCGGTCTAGGAAGGGACGCAACTGGCGCACCAGGCGAACCTGATAGAACATCCTCCCGGCCACGGCCACCAGATGGTCCTCTAAGGACAGCAGTGAATCCAGGAGGACTCCCAAATTGCGAGCCCTTCCCGTGGGGGCCACTGTTTCGCCCCCAATAGATAGTGATGGAATCAATTGGCTATACTGGGACGACGGTAACCACAGCCACTCGGTCTTGGAGGGGTTGAGCTTGAGTCCGTTCTTCCCCATCCAGACCCGCACGGCCTCCAGGCACTGGGTCAGCACGGCAAGGGCATCGTTGGGGTGGTTCAGCGTGGAAATGTACAGCTGAGTATCGTCAGCGTACTGATGATATTCCATGCCAAAACCATGGATGATCTCACCCAGCGGCTTTACATAAATGTTGAACAGTAGAGGCGAGAGGACCGACCCCTGAGGTACCCCACATACGAGGGGTCTTGGGGTCGACCTCTGGCCCCCTGTCAACACAGACTGCATCGGGCCGGAGAGGAAGGAGGAGAACCACTGCAAAACAGTGCCTCCTATGCCCAGCCCCTCCAACCGTTGCAGCATGATACCATGATCGATGGTATCAAAAGCCACTGAGAGGTCCAATAGCACCAGAACAGAGGAACAACCCCTGTCTCGGGCCCGCCAGAGATCATCCACCAACGTGACCAATGCTGTTTCCGTGCTGTAGCCAGGCCTGAAACCCGACTGGTGCGGATCCAGATATGACGATTCCTCCAGGTGCTGCGGGAACTGTCGGGCAACCACACTCTCAACAACCTTCGCAAGGAAGCGAAGGTTGGAGATGGGACGGTAGTTTGATAAAACAGCCAGATCCAGGACAGGTTTCTTGAGGAGGGGCCTCACCACCGCCTCTTTCAAGGTGGTGGGAAAAACACCCTCATGCATACATACATGTTGGTGGCCAATCATCTGAATATTGATTACATGAACTATGGAGATGCTGTGGCAGTCGTACGTGCAAGGATTGTTGTAGATCACTTTTTTCAATGCCGTTGCAAATCTGAAGAGCCACTAAATGAACGATTGTAAGTATAGCAGTGAACCAGCCTGGAAATACAGAGAAATGTCTTGACAGTGAGAACATTTAATCAGTGGAATGGCTTGCCTTCAGAGGTTGTGGGTGCTCCATCACTGGAGGGTGTCAAGAAGAGATTGGGTGACATGATAGCAATGTTCCAATATTTGAGGGGCTGCCACAGGGGAAAAGGTGGGTCAACCTATTCTCCAAAGCCCCAGAAGGCAAGACAAGAAGAAACAGATGGAAACTAATCAAGGAGAGAAGCAACCTGGAATTAAGGATAAACTTAATTAGACAATTAGAACAATCAACCAGTAGAACAGCTTGCCTCCAGAAGTTCTGGGTGCTCCATCACTGGAGGTTATCCAGAAGAGACTAGACAACCATTTATCTGAAATGGGTTTAGGGTCTGCTACTTAAGCAGGGGCTGGACTAGAAGACCTCCAAGGACCCTTCTAACTCTGTTATTCTGTTAACCCCAAGTCATGCTGGCTGGGAAATTCTGGGAATTGAAGTTCGTCGCCCCCCCCCCCCCGCAACTTAAAGTAGCCAAGTTTGAGATACATTGGGCTAGTTGATCCAGAGTCTCCTTTCCTGGGGCCAGATGTGGTTTGGCATCAGCTGGGAATCTCTTCTGTTTTCACATGACTTCAGCACAAAACCTACTTCTTGTAACTAGCTGGTGATGCTGCTTCCTACCCCAGCACTCCAATAATTGCTTTGCAAATAAAATGTTCCTTAAGTGAGGCAAGAGCAATGTTAGAAAAATCATTTCTGCACAAGTAAACAAACACAAAGTCCAGCCTTTTAATCTAGCCCCAGGTGTTTTGCCGGGGGGGGGGAAGAGGAACAGCCCTCTTCCTTTTCAACATACCTAGCTGCACTAGCATTGCATTAAACCCAGCTCATGTCAGCTCAAAGGTGTGTTACATTTGTAAGAGTGAGAGGCACCTACATTTTCAATGCTTCATTAAAAGTAGAGTGCTGGTTTTATTTTCATTTCCTGTGTTCCAACTCTTTTGTTCCTACCCCACCAGAGCTTGCAAATAAAATAAAATAAAAAACACAGAGAGAGACATTTTGGAGAAATACAAGCAGTTCCTGACTTCATTTAATGACTGTTCCAAGTTACAATGACACTGAAAAAAGTAACTTCTGATCTTTCCCACCCTTACGATTGTTGCAACATCTCCTCGGTCACGTGATCAAAATTCAGACGCTTAGCCACTGATTCATACTTATGACAGTTGCAGAGTCCCGGGGTCACAGGATCCCTTTATGCGACCTGACCAGCAAAGTCAATGCAGAAGTCAGATTCATTTAACAACCGTGTGACTATCTTAACAACTGTAGCAAGAAAGGTCATAAAAGGTGCGCAACTTGGGAGTCCTCCTCGATCCACGGCTGACATTGGAACATCATTTGTCGGCTGTGGCGAGGGGGGCATTTGCCCAGGTTCGCCTGGTTCACCAGTTGCGCCCTTATTTGGATCGGGAGTCTCTACTCACAGTCACACATGCCCTTGTCACCTTGAGGATCGACTACTGCAATGCTCTCTACATGGGGCTACCCTTGAAGAGTGTTCAGAGACTACAATTAGTGCAAAATGCAGCTGCGCGAGCGGTTGTGGGCCTTCCGCGTTGTGCCCACATTTCGCCAACCCTCCGCATGCTGCATTGGTTGCCTATTGGTCTCCGAGCACAATTCAAAGTGCTGGTCATTACCTATAAAGCCCTATATGGCTCTGGACCAGGATACTTACGAGACCGTCTTCTGCCACATATTTCCCTTCGATTGGTGAGAGCGCACAGGGTCGGCCTCCTCCGGGTCCCGTCAGCGAAACAATGCCGTCTGGCGGGTCCTAGGGGGAGGGCCTTCTCTGTTGTGGCACCCACCCTCTGGAACCAACTGCCCCCTGAAGTCCGCGTTTCCCCCACTCTCCCGGCCTTCCGGAAGAATCTAAAAACTTATCTATGCCAGCAGGCCTGGGGATGACTGTGATTGTGTGTGTATGATGAATGTGTTTGGGGGGGTCTTTTAAATGCTTTGTAGATTTGGTTTTTGGTTGTTTTTTTTAAATGCTTTGATGTTGTTTTTGTTCATGTTGTTAGCCGCTCCAAGTCCTTTGGAGAGGAGCGGCATAAAAATCTAATTAAAATAAAATAAAATAAAATAAAATTAAATTAAATTAAATAAAATAAATAAATAAATAAATAAATAAATGACTGAATAACTAAATAAATAAATAAATAAAATCAGGCACAATTCACTTAACATCTCTCTTACTTAGCAACCGAAAAGTTGGGGTCAATTGTGGTCATAAACTGAGGACCATCTGTAAATAACACCCAATTTTTCAGATGGTCTTTCAGAGGCAAATTTAATCTTTAATCATGGGATGATGTATTTCCAAGACATTAAATCAAAGTGACAATTTGCTTCTGTTTCTTCTCCTGTCAGTTTTTTTTTCCTGGTGCAGCTTCTGACATGTGATTCCAAGGAAGCGACGGGCGCCTTCAATTTAGTTAACACAGGTCTAGAGATTTCTGCTTCTTGCTTCTCCTTAGTGGCATTTGACCTGCATTTCAAATTGGTTTCTGACCCAGATAACCTGGTTGCTAGCAGGATTTTCTTTTCAGATAGAGGTGAAATAAGTTGCTGGTTTTTCAGACTGACTCTCTCCAGACATTTTTCCACCCCTTAGTGGGTGGGTGTTGGTGGAACCCCTGTTTTGTCATTGATGATGTGACCTCAATATCCAAAACATGGCAGCCAAGTGCAACCATTATTTAATATCTCTGGACCATCCAGATCAGTTGAGACACTCACAATCTGTGGAATGGCTTGCCTTCAGACATTCTGAGCGCTCCATCATTAGAAGTTTTGAAGAAGAGATTGGACGACCATTTGTCTGAAATGGTAGGGTCTCCTGCTTGAGCAGGAGGTTGGACTAGAAGACCTCCAAGGCCCCTTCCAACTCTGTTATTCTGTTCAGTTCTGTTAAGTGGTCACAATGATGGATCCAATGGGATAGGAATACCCTGATGAACAGGCTGTGAAGGTCTTCATTGTTTATCAGTTTCCTTGCTATCAAGGTGATTATCTGATCATCTACGACACAGGTATCAATCTCGATTGCGTCACGTGATGTATCGTGATGTATCATGACATTTTTTGCTTTGTAGAGCTGGGGTGGGCGTGGCCTGCATATGACACATCCAGCCCACGGGCCACCAGTTTGACACCCCTGATGTACGATGATTATTTAATCATCCATGATGATTATCTGATCATTCACAATGATTACCTGATCATCCGTGAGGACTATCTGATCATCCATAATGACTTCACATGTTCCATGATCCCTCATTGGTTAGGTTTCCTCTAGGAAGGAGAATGAAAGAGAAATAAACCATCATATCAAAGTCCCCAGTAACTGGGAACCAGCAATAGCAAATATACTTTTCATAGACAAAGATTAAAGAGCAGTGAGGACATATTTCAGTCCCAAACTACTTCAGAAGAACATTCAGTATAGGCCTAGTTAACTTTGTCTAGAGGAATGAGAAATTTCAGTGTCTTCACAGGGTGCTGAAGCGTGTGCTTGTTAGCTATTATTATATCTTATGATTGTTTGTTTGGGGGTTGCCTAAAATAGCATCGAACATATATTAAAGGAAGCAGCCCTTGCTCTCAAGATAACAGCTTAAGGGATACAGATTGTCAAGCGCATTGGAAATGAGACCCTGCAAATAAAACAATATTTTGCTCACATTAAGGCTCTGTAAAAAGACCTGAATAAATGGATCTGCTCTTACAAGGAGTTCTTTCTTCGTGGCTTTATCAAACAATCATCTGGATGTTAGTTAGGTAGGGAAATCTTTATTGGGAGACTTGAAAAATCAAGTGAGGGACAGATCATCCTTAGGCTGGATTATTCCAACTTCATCTTAGAGAAAGCTTGGTTGAACTGTGTATCAGGTCAGTGATAGTCAAAGGTCAATGGAGATTCTCCATCATCCAGGTCATGGTTGTCCCAAATGAGCTTTTTCAGGAGGCAACTGGACTTTGGACTTTGTTTTTCTTTTAAGATGTTTCACTTCTCATCCAAGAAGTTTCTTTAGCTCTAACTGGATGGTGGGAATGGAAGGATTTAGAAGGATCTGCAAGGAATATAAATCCTTCCATTCCCCACCATCCAGCCAGAACTGAAGAAACTTCTTGGATGAGAAGCAAAACATCTTCAAAGAAAAACAAGAAAGTCCAGTTGCCTCCTGAAAAAGCACCTTTGGGTCAGTGATAGTCCTTAGCATCTGCTCAGAAGTAGTAATAATTTACTGAACTGATTTCTATAACCGCCTGTCTCAACAAGTGACTGAAATCCTAAGCCCAGTGGTGAGATTCAGCCAGATCGCACCAGTTTGGCAGAACTAGTTGTTGCCCAGGCCCAGAATGGACTTCTGGAAGCGGCATCTACTGGTTGTTCGCATATTTGAATCCCACCACTGCCTAAGCCTCTTTTTTTTCCCCTGTAAACTTGCTTTTCACAGCATCTACCTGCTTATCCATCTAGCTCTCTCCAGGTTTTCAAAGCTCTGCAAAAACCTTGATGGCACTCAAAGGAGCCGTCAACAGATCGATGGAACTAGATATAATCTACCACCCGGTCAAGTGCCTGGTTCAAACTGTACACAATGAGGCAGGCCAATCAAAATAGAACTGGCACTCTTCCCAACCACCAATCAACTGACACTTCCTAAGAAGCTCTCAACACCAACCAACCTCAAAGAAATCAAATTCCACACAGGCTCTGTTGCTCTGAGGAAGGCTTGTTAAGAAGCAGGGAGAAATATCTCTACTAAATGTCTCTGTGTTGATCTCCTGTAGAGTATGAGGAAGAGGACCTCAAAAGAAGCCTTAGATTAGAAGCTTCAAACAAAACTGGAGAAATGGCTTGAAACTGGCCAACAGTTGTCAATTAATGTCCCTATGTAGCAGGAATGGGCAACTGTATCAACTTTATGACCTGTGGACTCATGGCTGTCTCAGGAATTCTGGGAGTTGAAATCCACCGGTCATAAAGTTGCCAAAGTTGGATACACCTAATTTAGATTGTTTACTGATCTTTCCTCAAGGATCTCAAAACAACCTGCCTAGAGCTCACTCCTTATTTTACTCTCAGAGTAACCTGAGAGGAACCCAACGAAGTCATCCAGTAAGCTGCTGGAGTTGGGTGGACTCCCAACTCTAGGTAAAGAAATGTCTCTACAATCAAAGATTGAGATCCGTTTTTAACTTTAAAAAAAATCATCATTTTCTGGAGAGGAATAGACTTTCTTTGAATGTCTTTTTTCCTTCAACTCCCAGCTAATTGAACCAACACAATTCAAGTGTTTGATCATTCCCTTGGCAGTGTTATGTTACTAACTCTTATTATTATGGAATCTTTGCTAATCTGTTATTTGACATGACATTAGTATAAAATGTTCTGTGTGTCTTTTATTTTAAAAAAGTTACAAGACGTCAGAAGTCACATCTCAGAAAGTCAATGTGAAATATATTCCACCTTTTAGAAGGAGTGCGAACAGGAGCCATTCTGACAGAGTCATCCAATGAAGAAATACATTTCAATCTCCTTAAAGAGTCTGTTGAGAGAAACTTCATATAATAAACCTCTTTAAGATTTTGTTCCTCCACTCCATCAGTCTTCTTTTTTGTTTAAAAAAAAAAACTTGTTAGAAAGGAAAGTGAGATCACCTATTTGATATTTTCCACCATGGAAAGAGCACCTGAATTTTTTAACCTTGTCATCATTGCCTTTCCTGAATTAACTCTATCATCTCTGCAAATCCCAATGCATTTTTGTATTCAAACTACAGTCTATTAGAGATTTGAATTCAGGAAGACCCCCACCCCTTATTACAGGAGGTGGTCCTGGGCATAAACTGGGTACCGAAAAAAATACCAGATAATTATTCTGCAGAATGACCCATTAAAGAGAATAGAAATGGACCATAATAGGATTAGTCTAGATGTTTAATAGGGGAAGGGCCCAGCTCTCTCTGACTGCTAACATGACATTCTTGTAGGAGAAGAGTAGGCAGAACTGGGAGGTGGAATTAAATGTGTCATCAGCTCAGAGTCATGCATGTAAAGACATTCCCCTCATCCATCTCTGACTATTGGCCCTAATGGTCAAAGCAACTCATGGAACCAAAGAGATGATGTAGCCTCCAACACAACCAAAGCAAAAAAAAAGATTAATTGTGGAAAGGTCCAACACTGCTGTGGCCAGATCTATTGGGCAGTTTCTTAAAAGATCTTTCTTCTCCTTGGCAAAAGGGTTCCTGGTCTTCTGCCCTTGTGCCATCACTCTGCTGAACACCTAATCCTCACAGTACTGTCTTATGTCTACGTATATTCATCCATGTTGTATGGATATAGTACTTTTATCCTTCTCATCTTCTCTGCTACCCCCTCTTATTGGTACCATTATCATGATTATTATTACTCTGTTGCTTTGCATGTACACTGAGAGCTTCACACTCCTTACACACAGAGACAAATTCCTTGTGTGTCTAATCACACTTAGCCAAAGAGTATTCCATTCCATTCCATCTATTGCACTCTACTCTACTCTACTCTACTCTACTCTACTCTACTCTACTCTACTCTACTCTACTCTACTCTACTCTACTCTACTCTACTCTACTCTACTCTGAAGTGGCAGGGGTGATGATCTTACTGCTGCTGTTGTGTTTGGTGGCATCTCTTTCCATCATGACTTAGTTTTTCTGGTTGTTCACATAACCCAGCTGGGAAGTTTAGGAGATTTCAGAATGCTGGAGAAACGATTGTCCAAGCAAGAAACAGGATATTGGCCTTCATTCTTTGACCTTTTGTGATAAATACATGCCAGAGCACCACATTCAGGCCACAAGAATTCCTCCGAAATTTTCTTCTTGTTCAAGTTCAAAAATAATTTCTCTTGGCATAAGAATTGGGTTTCTTTAAAAATGCAATAGAATTCTTCCGCACAGCACTAATCTGAAAATCCTCTTAAAACACAGCTCCTTTTTTTGTGACTCATGAGTGGATAATGTAGCAACATAAAAAAAATGCAAGGATCTGAAGAGACTTCCTCAAAATAGAAGCTTGCCTCCTAAGGCTATTAAGCTGAAGGGGGGGAGGCATGGGCTAAAGGGGAACATTGTGAAAATTAGTTCCCAGATGTTCAAAAGTAAACAGCTCGAATATTAGATCTATCCATTATCAAAAAAAAAAAAAAAAAAGGAATGAGCGTAAACAGGCTCCTTTACACAAAAGAACTGGGCAGGTGAGAAAGAGTCGCAAGGATTTGCTAAAGATAGTCCCCCACTTACAAAAGTTTGTTTTGTGACCATTACAACAGCACTGTGGAGAGCATTTTTCACACCACAACGTCCCGGTGGTCAAACTCCAGACCCTTGGCAACTGACTCAGATTTATGACGTTGCAATGTCCCAGGGTCATGTGATCACATTTTGCCACCTTCTGAGAAGCAGCGTCAATGGGGAAGCCAGATTCATGTAGTGACCATGCGACTAGCTTAACCACTGCAGTGATTAACTTCAAAACGGTGACAAGAAAAGTCGTAAAATGGGGCAAACTCCCTTCACAAATGTCTTGCTTAGCCACAGAAAGTTTGGGCTCCATTGTGGTCCTAAGTCAAGGATGACCTCTAGCTCAATTCCACTCTAAATAGAGCTCGGGTTTCATATCCAGCTTTTCCTGGAATTCCTTCATAATGGATTCATAACTGTTCCATAATAAACCTATTTGGTTGTTAGGAAATGAAGGAGAGTTTATTGTTGCTGTTCTTGTCGCCATCATCCCTGGTCCCACTCTAGCATTTGACAAAACAGGTGGTCCATTGTGACAGCTCCCTCCTCTCACCATAAATTTGTTTCAACTTAGTCGCAAGTGCCAAACTTCTCTCTTTCAATAAAATCCTTTGTCTTGTGTGGTCCTCTCCCCATTTGTGCAAAAAATAAAAATAAAAAATGGGGATATCCTGATTAACAGAATATAAAGGGGCAGATTTCTTTCCTACCTTGACAAAAGTAGAGTAAAGGTAGCCTCTCTCTCTCTCTCTCTCTCTCTCTCTCTCTGTGTGTGTGTGTGTGTGTGTGTGTGTGTGTGTGTGTGTGTGTTATTTGCACACCAAACAGATAACCTTGGATGTCTGGAGAAAGTTTCTCCCTAGCTGGCGTTTGCAGCTGGTGTCTTTGCTACCCCATCCATCATAGTCAAGCTTTCTTGACCATTTCAGCCCTACGTATACGACTTGATAAGTGGTCCTTAAATTGCTCCACCAGTTTTGTGTTATGGCTGGTCTTTGCTTTCTTGCACATGTGTGAAATTGCTTTTTCTCACACGCAAACACACAGAGGGAGTCCTTAGGACAACCTTGCCCTAGACCAGGGGTAGGCCACCTTGGCTCTTTTATGACTGGTGGACTTCAACTCCCAGAATTCCTGAGCCAGCCACGCTGAGGGGAAAGGGAGAGGTTTCCAAGCTGAGCCAGGCTGGCTCAGGAATTCTGGGAGTTGAAGTCCACGAGTCATGAGGGGGCCATAGTTCCCTCACGGTTGCCCACTCCTGCCCTAGGTGGCACCCAGGTCTGTAAACTTCCAAGCAGGGGTTCTCACCCAGCGCTCTCCAGATGTGGAGGGTTTCAAACTTACATTCCTCCCATTTGACCATATGGCCAGCAGGTGATAGACAGCAGGCATAATCCAGCATCCCCGCAGTCACGTGATCAAAATTCAGACGCTTGGCCACTGTCTCGTATTTATGACGGTCGCAGTGTCCGGGGTTCATGTGATCCCCTTTTGGCAAGCAAAGTCAATAATAACAATGACAATGATAGTGACAGTGACAACAACAATAATAACAATGATAACAACAATAATAATAATAATACAATTGGAAGGGATCTTGGAGGTCTTCTGGTCCAACCCCCTGCTCAGGAAGCCAGAATCACTTAACAACGGTTACTAACCTAACAGTGGCAGTGATTGCCTTAACAGCAGAGGCAGGAAAAAGTCGTAAAATGGGGCAAAATTCACTTAGCAAATCTCTCTCTTAGAGACAAAAATTTCAGGCTCAGGTTGTGGTCGTAAACTGAACACTGCTTGTATTTCAGTCTCAGTTCCTCTAGGAAAATCGCTGCAATCTCAAACATTCCCAAAAGAAAATAAAAACTCTGGACAGAATAAAAAAACAACAAACCCCTCCCTGTCCCTCAATATAACCACTTATTTTTCATGTGGTTTTTCTCTCTCTCTCCTCCCCCCCCCCCCCGCTTTTCCTTGCTGCAGGGATGAGATCTGGTTGGGTCCTCCCTCCGGACTCTTGGCTGCTTTCGCAATCTCTCCACTGTGCAGAGAAACCTTCAAAACACACCTTGACATTTCACTCAAACTGAAAATTGAGCAGCAAGTTAGTGGTCTGTGGCAGATCTTCCCCCTGCCTCCCCCCTTCCCAGGAGACCCTTTCATCGCATAAATAATTTTTTTGCTTCTTCATAGTTCTCTTAGATCTTTTCATCTGGGCTAAGAAGCGAAAGTCCCTGGGGGGGAGGGGGAAATAACCCTCCTGCTTTTGATGAAATTCAAGGTTGGCCAGGCAAATTAATCCAGTCCTGAACAAGTAGTTCACCTCCTTGGGGAAGCCCCTTCTCGCTGCCTTCTCATCCGGAGGCTGGTGGAATGGGAAGTTTTGGCATCTGGATTGGGCAGACTCTGCCCCAAACTTAAGAGGGTCTTCTGCTTTGCTTAGCATTTGCAAGGTAAGGTAGGCAACCGATCCTACCCAGGCCCAATGGATCCTCCCAAAGGGGCTTTTCCAAAAGGCAACTGGATTTTCTTGGGGGGGGGTTGTTTGTTTGTTTGTTTGTTTGTTTTCCTTGAAAACATTTCGCTTCTCATCCAAGAAGCTTCTTCAGTTCTTGGATGCGTTCACTTCTTCAGAACTGAGGAATCTTCTTGGATGAGAAGCGAAATGTTTTCAAGGGGAAAAAAATCAAGAAAGTCCAGTTGCCTTTTTATTAAAACACCTCTGGGACATCCACATCCTGGATGATGGAGAATCTCCCACAGACAAATCCCAGTGGATATGCGGGTTCAGACGACAAAAGGAGAAACTCATAGAATGTAGAAGAATAGGGTTGGAAGGGAGTTTAGAGGTCGTCTAGTCCAGCCCTCTGCTCAAGCAGGAGACCCTACCCCACCCTGGACAAATGGCTGCCCAATCTCTTCTTGAAAGCCTCCAGTGATTGAATACCCACAATGTTGTATATTTCGTTCATGTGCGAATGATGAAGACACATGGCAATGCTGAACAAACACTTTCTTCTCCTTCTACAACAACCAAACAAAAGCAAAAGGCACACAGGCCTTTTTATATGGCCAGAAGCCCGGACAGTGTCAACCAATAGGAACAGAGCGTTTTCGCGCCTTGCGCATGCGCACGAGGCCGGCGCCGCTCTGTCTGGTCCCGGGCAGCTTTTGGAATGCCCAGGACCAATGCAACATCCCGAGCCTGCTTTTGCAGGCTCAGGACACAACACCCTTCCCCCTTAGATGGAACATACTTCGCGTACACACATGTACGTCCTGCATTGGGAAGAGTGGCTTACAGTTGCATTATTCAAATGCAAAGAGTGTGGAATACTTGAGTCTGCCCTCAGGCAAACCCCCTTCAGTATTTATTAATACAAATAAATGTATCCAAAATAAAAAAATAATACAAAATAATCTACCCATGAGTTACTCCCCTTATTCAGGGGCCTCATGAGCAGGTCCCTCGTGATTTGACAGCAACCTCACAAAGTCTCTCAGATGTTTGGGTGGGCACTTGGCCCGCTGCAACCTTCTAAGGCCCGAGAGATTGCCTGGCCCACCTGCTCGCCTACCAGGCTAGGCAGGCCAGGGCATTGCTGCCCTAAATCTCCAGGTGACCCTGGTGAGGGTGCCTGGCCTACCTGCTCGCCTACCAGGCTAGGCAGGCCAGGACTTTTCTGCCCAAATATCTGGCTGACCTGTCCAGCTGCTGGCTGGCTGCACCCTCTAAGTCCAAGCCAGCATACCTTGGAGGGGTGGAAGTCCCCGAGTCCACAATGGACCCCTCTTGGGAACACTGTCCCTCGAGCCCAAGGCCAGCAGATGGAGAGGGCTGGGTAGCGGAAGTGCCCCAGTACTCTGTGGCCCCCAAGCACATACCAGAGATGCCACAGTCAGGAGTCGCCTCCATGGCAGCCCCCCTTGCTGGTGACTTTCTTTTGGGAGCAATTGCGGAATTAGGCAAGCGCCCTTGATGGAATTCCTTTTCTCGTGCTGTTTGTGATTTGTGTGGATACCCCCAGTCAGTCTCCCTGTCTGGAGCACTATCTGACATATGTGAATACTGTGGATACCCCTAGTGTGACTCCCTGTCTGGAGTAATTATGGATGTGTGGGATGACCCCCTATCCAGTGAATTCCTGTTTGGAGCACTTGCAGAACCTTGGGATGAATCCCAAACAGCCTCAGTAGCCGCTAGTCAGGGCCTGTTAGGCCTGGGAAACTGTGACCCAGAATGCACATTATGGTCCTCCTCCCCCCCCCCCAGAGCAGAGCCAGGAGCGGAAGGGTGAGAGTCCAGTCTCCAAAGCAGTTGGTCTATGTGTCTGCAAAGAACATGGCCGTCTCCCAAGGCAACTTTGTATGACAACAGCCCAGAGACCTTGCAGACCACAGCTGTGACCCACAGATGTCCAGGCCCATAGTTTCTTGCCTAAACCGGATCGCCCACGTGGAGTCTCCTAGGTGCCCGCGGTTGTGACACCTGTGAAGCCACCTGGTCAGAGTGCAGCCTGTCCAGTTTAGTGGTGAGGTGGCGACCCCAGCGGAGTTCAGGAGGGCTCTTCCCTGTGGCTGTGCATGGTGTGGTGCAGTGTGCAAGAAGGAAATCAGCTAACCTGTGATGCCAGTTACCGTAAGTCAGTTTCTTGAGAGCATCTTTGGTGGTGCGCACCATTCTCTCTGCCAACCCATTGGAGGATGGATGGAAGGGAGTCGATGTTGCATGCCGGATCAGGTTGGCCTGAAGAAAAGCCTGGAACTCAGAAGAGGTAAATTGAGGCCCATTATCTGAAACCAGAACATCTGGAAGACCGTGTGATGCAAAAATTCCTCTCAACACCTGGATGGTCCTGGCAGTAGTAGTGGAGGAAACAGGAACAACCTCTAGCCACTTGGAATGGCTATCAACAACACCCAGGAAGAATTGCCCCTGAAAGGGCCCAGCATAATCTATATGCACCCTAGACCATGGGGTTTGAGTTTCCTCCCACCTATGTACTGGGGCCTGAGGCATTTCAGGCCGAGACTGTTGGCACACTTGGCACCCGTGCACCTGGGCCTCAATGGCTTTATCGAGCCCAGGCCACCAAAGATGGCTGCGCGTAAGCGCTTTCATCCTGACTATACCAGGATGTCCCTCATGCAGAGAGATCAAGATTCTAGACCTCAATGAGGCTGGGATCACTACCCTGCTACCCCATAACAGGCAACTCTTGAAAGTGGAAAACTCATGCTTCTTGTGCCAGAAGCTTTAGAACTCAGTATCTGGGCACTTGTCAGGCCATCCTGACAACACCCATGTCAGCAAGTGTGTAAGCGTGGGATCAGTGGCAGTTTCTGCAGCCACGTCCCTAGCATTGAGGGGAGACTCAGGTAACGCCTGAATGGAAAGAATATTAATGGCTGGAGCAGGATCTGACTCTAATTGGTTCAGGGGTAATCTGCTCAGGCCATCTGCATAACCCATTTCTTTTCCTGGTTTGTGAACTAATGTGTAGTCATATGCTGACAGGAAAATGGACCATCTCAGCCTACGAGGAGAAATGATATGTGGAGTCTGTTTGTTAGTGGTAAGGCTTATGGTCAGTATAGACCGTGAAATGGTGGCCATATAAGAAATCATGAAATTTCTTAATGCCAGCCACTATGGCCAAGGCTTCTCTGTCAATTTGAGTGTAATTCCACTCTGCAGAAGACAGAGTCCTTGAGTAATAGGCCACAGGGACCTGTGTCCCATCAGCCTTCAGATGGCTAAGTACAGCTCCACTCCATAAGGAGATGCATCACATGCAATGCAAACAGGCAGTTGCTCACTGAAATGCGCTAAAACAGCATTAGAAGTGAGCAAGGCCTTAACCTCATTGAAGCTCTTGTCATGGACTTTAGTCCACTACCAAGGAGCCTGCTTGTCTGAGAGCCTGTGTAATGGCTCTGCCACTGCAGCTTTATGTGGGAGAAATGCATGGTAAAAAATTAATAGCCCCAAGAAGGCTTGCAGCTCACTCTTAGACTTAGGGCTTGGGGCCTGCTGGATAGCTTGCAATTTAGTTTCAGCAGGGTGAATGCCTTGAGCATCAATCCTGAATCCTAAGAAGTCAGTAGAAGTGACTCCTTCTTTAGTTTAAGGTCTGCTTTTCGAATACGAAGCAAGACAGCCCTTAATCTTTCTGCTAAATTTTGAGATGACTCCCCAGCAATGATAAGGTGACCAACCATCCTCCTTTAGGGAGGACAGTCCTCCTTTTGTGAGTTCTGTCCTCCCTCAAAAAGTGTCCTCCTACATGTCCTCCTTTTTGATAATTGAAGACTAATCTGCAGGGCTTTTTTTTTCTCATAGAACGCTCAGAACGGCGTTCCGGCAACTTTTTTTAATGGTTTTTTTTTCAACTTTTGCATGAGCTGTGCTACTCTCCCTATTGGCTTTTGAAAGCCAATAGGAATTGCTGCTGAGCACGCAAAAACACCCAGCCAGCAAACTTTGCACATGTAAGTTGTCTGCAGCGAAGGCAAATTGGCAGGAACTTTGCACCCCTCCCTGCTACCCAACTACGCCATCTCCTAGTTAGTCCCAAAGATACCTGGAGGAGACTGGAGCGGTGACTCCATGGTAACTTTCTCTTGATCTTCGGCCCTGCTAGGGCAATAGTGGCTGCAGGCGCAAGAGGCAGGGGTGGCGGGGCTACTGTGGGTGGGGGTGTGAGGGGCGGCATTGGCCGGCTGCCCCCCATGCTGTGGGAGCCGCAGGGCCTGTTCTACATGGGGCTGCGCAGGGTGGGCGGTGGTGCTGGCGGGGCGGCTGCAGGCAGGGTGTGTTGACAGTGGGCTGCTCCCCGGGGCCGGAGCAGCATAGCTGGTGCGTTGGGAGCCGCGGGGCCCACTCTACACAGCGGGGCAGCAGTGCTGGCGGGGTGGCTGGGGGCGGGGGCGCAGCATGTAAGCATAATTACAATATAAAATATTATTGTTACAAATGTTTTTATTATGCATTTATCATATTATAGTGCATTCTGTATTATTGTTGCAATGAATAAAATATTTCTTTTATTTACAATATTTTTTTCTTCAATTTATTTGTGTCCTCCTTTTTATTGTAAAAAAGTTGGTCACTTTAGCAATGAGAACATCATCGAAGTAGGGACAGTCCCCAGGAATACCTCGAAGTGTGCTCTCCATGACACTTTGGAATATGCCAGGGGCTACATTTACCCCAAATTGCAGTCTCTTGACCTTGAAGGCCCTTCTGTGAGTTACAATAGTCTGGGCCTCTGCAGCTGCCTCATCAACAGGTAGCTGTTGATAGGCCTGTGCCAGGTCAAGCTTCGCAAAAATGCGCCCCCCCTTGAGGGAGGCCAGAATGTGACTTACCACAGGCACTGGATAAGCGTACTGTTGCAGCACCTTATTCAGTGTGCACTTATAGTCTGCACATATATGTATGTCCCCATTAGCCTTTAGAGGGGTTACTACGGGGGTTTCCTATGGACTAGAATCCACAGGTTCTAGAATGCCCTGCTGGAGCAATTTGTCCAGCTCAGCATCAATCTTACCTTTGAGGACAAAAGGTACGCTCCTAGGCTTAACCCTGATGGGCGTGATGGTTGGGTCTAACCGTAGTGAAATGGGAGGCCCCTTGTTGGATCCTAGCTCTGAACTAAACACATCTGCAAACTCCTTGCAAACCTCTGCAAAGCCCAGCGTTTGCAAGCTGTGCAGCCCAGTTACCTGGATTCCCAGAGCCTCGAACCAATCGAGTCCAATAAGACTCGTACGTTCACCCTCAACAACCACCACATCTAGGGAACCTTCAAAATCCTTATACTGTACCCTAAGGGTGGCCTCCCCCTTAACACACACCATAGAATTTTGAAAATCAGTGAGTATTAGATTTGATGGCCTGAGTTTAACTTGAAGGCCACTACTACTGCAAATCCTTTTAAAGGTATTAACTGAAATAATGGAAAGAGCAGACCCTGTGTCCAACTTCATCAGTAAGGGAACCCCTTGCAACCTTACGTTAATGGAAGGTTTCTTCTTAAGGGGCTTGTGTGTCGCTGTTTTTAGAATGCTTCTGCACGATGCGCAGAAACCCACCCTGTTTTGTCTGGGGACCCTGGTACCTTTCTGAAGCAAATCTTCCCAAAGGTTGAACCTTCTGGTGACCCAAACAGATGGATGCAATGTGGCCCTGCCTGCCACACGCCCTGCAAATAGCGGAGCGAAACCTGCAGTCAGCTCGCTTGTGGCATCCTCCGCACCTGAAGCATTGAAGAGATGCTGGGGCCTTGACCAGACGTCCCTTCTGCCTCCTCTCAGCTGGCTGGTGAAGTCTGTCGACCTCCTCTTCAGGACCCACTTCTGATCCTTCTCGAGCATCCTCTTGTTGGACGGTAGCTGTGTCTGGAGGATTCCTGGCGAGGTGCAAGGCCTTCACAGCCCTGCCTGCTGCTTCCTCAGCTGCCACCTCTCGCAACGCATCTTGGAAGGAGACATCTTCTTTTGCAAAAATCTTTTGTTGTAAGTCTCTGCTCCTTAAGCCACAAACAAAATGATCTCACAGCCTCTCTTCCAAATCCTTGAACTCACAAGGTCTGGCTTCTTGCCTTAAGGCCGCAATAAAGTCTGCAGCAGATTCACCCGGCCTCTGGTCTCTCTGCTCGAATACGTGCCTCCAAGCAATGAAGGATAACTTTGGCTGGAAATGTTCCTTCAACATTTTCTTCAAGTCAGCATATGTTACTGACTCCAGAGGTGCAGGGGCCACCAGATTTTCTGCAATGTCAAAAGCTTCTTGTCCACAGGTACACAAAAGAGTTGCTGCCTTCAGGCCATCTTCTCTAATCTGATTTACTCTGAAGTAGTTCTCCACCCATGCTACGTAGGAATTCCATCTCTCTGGGTGGGAGACATCAAAATCAGTCAAGCGGCCAATCTTCGACATCGTAAACTTTACGACCTTCACCACTTGCTTCCTCTGCAAACTGCTGTTTGGGGAAAGGGTCCTTTAGCCAAGCTCACCCTCCAGCGACGCTATATTGGCAGGCTGGGATGCTGATCAGATGCCGTCTTCCCCTCTTCAGGACTTCCTGGGTAAATCCTTAAATCTTTTGTTTCAGCTTGCAAAGGATCCCACCTTCATCGCCAGTGTTGTATACTTCGTTCGCATGTGAATGATGAAGACACACGGCGATGCTGAACAAACACATTATTCTCCTTCTACAACAACCAAGCGAAAGTAAAAGGCTCACAGGCCTTTTTATATGACCAGAAGCCCAGACAGTGTCAACCAATAGGAACAGAGTGTTTTCGCGCCTTGCGCATGCGCACAAGGCCGGCGCCACTCTGTCTGGTCCCGGGTAGCTTTTGGAATGCCCAGGACCAATACAACGTTCCGAGCCTGCTTTTGCAGGCTCAGGACACAACACACAACTTCTGGAGGCAAGCTGTTCCACTGACCAATTGTCCTCACTGTCAGAAACATTCTCCTTGGCTCTAGGTTGGCTCTCTCTTTAATGATCTGCCCCCAGGTGCTTTGGAATTACAGAATTAGGGACTAATAGAGTTGGAAGGGACTTTTGATGCCTTCTAGTCCAGCCCCTGTCCATGCCAGGAGATCTATACCATTCTGGATAATCTCTTCTTGAAAATCTCTTCTTGAAAACCTCCAGTGATGGAGCATTCATCTCTGATTGACTCTTGAAGTAGTTGGCTCCAATCCTTAGAGGAAGAAAAGCTCTCCAGCATCCACTGCACTGAATCCAGACCAATATTCTGGTGCCTTTCCAAAACAACTTCTCAAAATTATTTGCACAATTCTACGAAATACAGAAACCAAGTCTGTTCGTGTAGATTATTCAGATTGTCCACCCTTATCTTATTTTTATTTTCTTATGAAGAATTTGATTTCTACAAAGAATTAGGCAGCTCCCGTAAATCTTAAGTCACCCTAAGCTTGGCTGTTAATTCCCCAGCCTCATCTGTTTATCCACTTGCTCCCTATCTGTTAAATGCATCTGCCAAAATCCGCCTTTCTTTCGCTCTGGAGATCTCTCCAGAGAGACAAGCATAGCTGGCCAAACTCATGTGAGATTTCCAACTAATTTGTAAAGGGGGTTAAAAAAAAAAACCCCAAGGTTTTTAAAACAATTCCGAAGAAAGCAGCTGGGTCTCAAATGTACTCTTCCTTGTGCCTTGGTTTGAAAACACGACATCGGGATGTGAACTCCACACCAAAGCTGGATTTGGCAGGTCTGAGGCTGGTTCCAACGCTGGAGAGAAGAACATGCCAACCAACATCTCGTGAAGATCAGAAGTGAGGAAGAGGACATGCCAGGCCATTTTGAAAACTGACCTGCTAGTCCAATCCAACAGATGAGATGTTCAGCTTGAATTAGTTCCCAGTGTGTTTCACGTAGCAGATTCTTATTTTACTTCATTAGCAGACTTGGAGCTGAGATTTTAGGTAGGGAAAGGAAAGATATCGGATCTGAATTCTGACTCTGGAGCTAGTCAGACAGGTAATTAATATTTGGCTCTTAACTGAATGGCGTTCTGCGGTGGAGGAATATTTGAAAATAACCATGCTTATTTTAAGGTGCTTGCATAGGGAATATGCATTGTTTCATTGCAGAAATACACCATATATGTCTTCTTAAATCTGTGTTCACAAAAACACAGCTGTTGTGTTCCCATAACAGCTTCACTCAAAATACAGTGCAGGTCATCCTCAACTTAGCAGCAGTTGTTGAGCTGTAAAATAAAAATGCCCGTTTGGGAGAATGGATTCAGACTTAAGACCACAAGATTTGCTTAACAACTGCCCCAAAAAGGGCTGAAAAAATGGTAACGTGGTATCTGAACAACCACAATGACTTAGAACCAGAAATTCTGATCCCAATTATGCTCATGTCAAGTATTACCTATAAGTGGCTTAATGCTTAATGGCTAGCTGTGGGATCCTGGGGGGATCCTAGGAGTTGAAGTCCATCCATCTTCAAGTGGCCAAGATTGACAAACACTGCTTTAATGTAATGTCCTGATTTGTATCACTTGCTTATCTAAGAAAATAGACTGTTGCTTAGCTTAGAGCACTGTGCAGCCCCTGCTGCAGTGTGTATGTACATATGTGTACGTAAAATGCAAGCAAAATGACAGGGGGATACTGCTGGCTGGGGATGTTGGACGCTGTAGTCCAATACATCCAGAACATACTGCACTGAAGGAAAGTAGGTTCCCTAATGGAGAGCGAGAATTATTAGTGGTTTTAGTCTGATATAATTTTCTCCTCTTCAGGGAAAAAATGATGTCAATACCACCAAGATAAATGAAAGTTACACAACCAAATATAGACATGATGGATGTGTTTTCAAACAAGTGAGAGATTAATGGCTAAATAATGGAGAAAAGAAGAGCTCAACCACAGTTTTTAAAAATGCAGCCCCTCCTCCCTCAAAGAATGAAAGTCACAGACAAACAAGAAGCAGAGCTTTAAAAAAAAAAATTCACCGGCTAGAGGCAATCCATAAAGTTAAGCATCTTTTCTGGTCTCCTGAGAAGACAGTCTGTGTCCTTTGTCCAGCTTGTGTCCAGCTTGTGAGTTGTCAGAAGATTCCTTCCCTCCACCCCCATCATTTTCCTACCTCTTACCTTTTTAATCTTGGGAGGGGGGCTTGATTTCATCAGATTAATGTCTGAGCAGGAAAGACCCACTGGTGGATGACGGAAAAAATCAAATCCATTTGAGAAGGCGTGTTCTGTGGTCTCCCCAAAAGAATGAGTTATGAAAGAGAAGGCAGTCTAAGGCAATGTTTCTCCACCTTGGCCATTTTAAGGTGGGTGGACTTCCACTCCCAGAATTCTCCTGCCAGGAACTGCCATGGCTGGTTGGGGAATTCTAGGAGTTGAAATCCTGTATAAAAATGCACGTGGAAGGAAAGGAAGAGCTGAGCTTTTGAACTAAAGTCTAGCTCATGCCCCTCTGCAGGACAGCCATCCGGATAAGGCGGCTTCCCCAGAAGGTTCAACATGCTTTGCTTTCATCTAAATCAAGGTTCAGCAAGCTTTGCTTTCATCTAAATCTCTCAGCAGATCAAAAAGATCCTCTCCCTACTAGGCTGGCTCTGTGTCTGTTTGCCACAGCTTTCAGCAGGTTTAGTTCGGCCTCAGCTTCAGTCAGCAGGAGCTCCTATAGTAATTCACAGAGCCCAATTAGCCCTCTATGTCCCTTAATGTTTTTTACAAATAGGAGTTATCTCACTCAGCTGGGAAGGAGGGGCGCTCCCAAAGAACCTGGAAGGAAAGAAATGGTGAGACAGAATTGCAGAATCCCATCTAAAGTGCTAATGGGACTGTTGGCCACCTCAACACCTGAGAAAGCTGGACGATCTAAGACAACTCGTCATGGCCAGCTTCGTGCAGCCAACTAGCTACGGGGCAACTCGCTGTGGGAGTTATACTAATAGCAAAGAAACAGTGGAGTGGATTCATTAAAGAAAGGATGCCAAAGGAGGGACAAAATGAAATGGGAATGAGAAAAATAGAAATACTTTTTAAAATTATTTTAAATAATTAAACCGAATTGTCGAATTGTCCCATGGCTACATGGCTGTGGCAGGATGTCCCGGGGGTGAGGGAGGGGTAGCAATGGTGAGTTGGCCAGGATAAATTGACTGTGATGAGTTGATTGTGACAAGCTGGCTGTGCCCAGTTGGCTGTAGCAAGTTGTCGCATTCTGTCAAGGAGTCCACCTTTGTGAGTCTTTTCTTGCTGATGCTTTGAGGTTGGATTTGATGACCCTTCCCAGGCTCAACAGATTCTGCAAAACTTTTGGATTCCATTCCCAGCCAACACGTCAGAGAGAAATTCTAGAAATGGCACTTCCAGCACATTCAAAGCAGAACCACATTGAGGAAGGGGCTCAACACACTATATCTGGAGAGACCACCCACAATCTTGCTTTATTTCACGTTTTAATTTTAAAATCTTAAGACTTTGAGGACCATCCAAAGGGAATCAGCTCCCGAAACACAGCAGAATTCCCTTTGCGAGTGGGTGCATGTAAAATTGTACTTGCAAAAACGGTTTAATCTACTAAAGCCCGCAATCCAGTATTGTTGTCATTGTTTTTTTTATAATATTTTATTAATTTTTTTCAGGGTAGGGGAAGACAAGGATCATTATGGGTAGTGGGATTTGGGATAGGGTTCAGGGAAGGGTTTAGGGTGGGAATGGATACAACAATGGGGTTGCCCCCAATAACATTTCACACTTTAGCAAGCAAACTACGGTATCGTCCGGATACAAGTATTCAAGAGGGCTAATATAATAATCAGTAACTGTAGTCAACAAAAATAACAGAAATTATAAAACATATCAATTAATCAAAAGAAAAAAAATCAATCATCTTAATAAATTTCAATTTCGTTTTCTCATTTTGCTAACCATTGATAAAAGTTTTCCCATGTTTTATAATAGACTGAGTCTTCTTTCTCTTTAATCTCTAACATTAATCTATCCATTTCTGCACATTCTAAAATTTTCCTAATTATAATCTCGTCAGATGGTATATCTTTATTTTTCCAGTATTGGGCAAATGCTATTCTCGCAGCTGTCAATATATGTAATATTAAATACTCGTTCTCTTTCCCATAATTAGATCTTAATATTCCTAACAGAAACAGTTCTGGCTTAAATTCTATATGTGTTTTAGTCATCTTTTCCAGCCATATATGAATGTCATTGTTAAAGTACTGAACGGAGAAGGTTTGAGTAAATAAAATGGTTCAAACTAAGGCAAGCCCAGCAGTTTTCTATATACAGAAAGCAATCCAAAATGTCTTGCTACCAGCCATCCCCATTTTGCTACAACATTTACCTTCTCTTTTCTCAGCTCATCCATCTTACCAACAATGACCAAACAATTTTGTAGGGAATAAATCCTCATTTTATTTTATTCCTTCTAGGAGAAGGAGCTGGGAGGGGTGGGACTGCAAAGCACGACTCCCTCACCCAGGCTTTTAATCAACACTCATTGCTCCGAAATAATTCCGCTCCCCGATGGCATCAGTTATCTGCTGGCATTTTCTGAGTCTCAAATGGAGGTTGACAGGCGGCAGTGGAGGAGGGGAAGGAGACAGAAGACATCTTATTTGGTTTGCTGTCAGCTCATCCAATGAACAAAATGACCATTTAATCTGTTTCATTCCAACAAAGCAAAAAATAAGAAACGAAGTATCTGAGACACATCTTCTCTCATGATGACCACCACTCAAAGCTTCATAAGATTCTCTTGGGAGAATCAAGGACTTCTTTTTGGCCCCTAATCAGAACTGAAAGATTTTCTTCTTTGATAGAACACCAGGGACCAGGAAATTGTTGAGCCCTGCTGGGCGGAAGCAGATACAGGAGATTTAAATTGGGTGGACCATCTATAGAAGGAAAGAAGAAACATCACACTTTTTTGTACCTTGGTGAGATTTTTTTCCAAGTATCTTTTTGTGTGGATTTTAATACGGGCCTTGAAAAATGCTGAAATGAGAAAAAAAATTAGATGAAGAGGACTTTGCTCAAGACAATTGGGATGTTGGTAGGCCTAACCCTAACCCTAACCCTAACCCTAACCCTAATCCTAATTTACAATTATTCTATTGTAAGAAAAAAAAATCCTAGAACAATTTACTCTGCTTTAAAACATAGTAAAATATGGCCTTAACACCATGGATGAGCCCAGTTTCAGAAAGAATTCCATAAACTGTAGTCACAGTTTGGGGACAATAATAGACAATAAGCTAGTTTGGTTTTCCTTCAACCAAGCTTGTCCATCCTTACCTGAAGAACTATTCCGAGGGAGTTGGACCTGTTTTGTAGATGCCCTGCAAGAACTCGGTAAGTGTTTTGTTAAGGAGAGACTCTTTGACTTATTCCTACCACGTTTGGGATCATTATAATCCACCCACTATAATTTCTCACTTAGGAAAATTAGTATGTGGTAAGCATTCAGGCTTAGTGCCACAATGCATTTTCCACCCTAGGTAGATATTAGGAATTATGCCGCATGCAAACGCTGAGGGTGAAGCCAAGGGCACCTTCTCTTTACCAGAAGAAGCAGAGAAGATCTACTGACACCTCAAGTGCCTCTTCTCCAAAGCAGTTGAGAAATTGGCCTGACCTCTCTGGTCAACCCTTTAATGGAGGACAATTAATTTTGCCTTTTCTTTTATTGCAAAGTTCCACTCTCTAGTAGGCTACGAGTTTTTCTCCCCCCCCTCCAGATGGTGGCTGAACAATCATGCAAGACAAAAGAGATAATTAAATATAGGGCTGAGGGTGCTACTCCTGGAGTCTGACTCAGCTGTAAAATGTGTGTAATTACCAGCATGGAGAAGGTTTTCACCCACAACATGTTGATGTTCCCAAAGCAATTTAGAGAGAGGATGCGCACATCAGAGGAAGTCGTGATATTATAGAGGGAGATAGCCTGAAGGGGCTATTTAAGCTATCAGAGCTAACCTTTTGTTCATGGCAGGGATTCACATTAAAGGATCTCCAAGAGGAAGCGGTTGTCCAGCTTCTATACAAACATGCCTAGTGAAGTAGAACCCACAACCTTGCTTGGTTATTAGGTCTGTGGTCATTCAGTTCTTACTATAAGAATTCTTTTCTAATATTCAGTTGGAATCTGTCTGTGGGGTCCTGGGTGCTCTCTGCGCTTGGCAGTTTTCTTGCAGACATTTCATGACCCAACTAGGTAGCATCAGCAGTGCTAGTAAGGAGTGGGGGTTTTGGAGAGGAGGAGGAGGAGGAGGAGGAGGAGGAGGAGGAGGAGGAGGAGGAGGAGGAGGAGGAGAACTGTGGGGTCCTTGGTGCTCTCTGCACTTTGTTGTTTTCTTGCAGACGTTTCATGACCCAACTAGGTAGCATCATCAATGCTAGTAAGGAGTGTGGGTTTTGGAGAGGAGAAGAAGGAGGAGGAGAAGGAGGAGGATGACTGTGGGGTCCTTGGTGCTCTCTGTGCTTGGTTGTTCTCTTGCAGACATTTCATGACTCAACTAGGTGGCATCATCAGTATAGCTTTGATGATACTTTGATGGTGATGATCATCATTACTGATGATGTAGTTGAATAATGAAACAAAGCTCAGAAAGCATCAAGGATCCCACAGTCATCCTCCTCCTCCTCCTCCTCTTTTCACCTTTTTTTGTAGGCCTTCTATCACATGGCTCCATGTGAGAAAGGATGGCAGGTAGGATAAAAGTTGCTGTCCAAGTCAATTGTACAGTAGTGAATTGAAAGCCGCCGTGTTGTGTGTCTGCGTGGCCGTTCTCTAAGTACCCAGTAAACCTTATTGGGGTGACCTTTCAGGTGTTGATAAGCTGCAATTCCCAGCATCCCTTAATAAGGATGGGCAACTGGACTGCTGGGAGTTATAATTTAGTGACATCTGGAAGTCCAACTATCACGTAACGTGATGGCATTAGGATAGAATTAGCACTGCACACAGATGCAGTGTAGAGCAGGTTGCTTTGGTTGATGTCTCCTTTTCTAGATTACCTGCGGCATGATTGATGTTGGCCCCACCTTCTCCCCAAATCACATATTAAATTACAACCCTGTTATTGTTTCTTTGCCAGTTACCATTGGTCAGGGAGCAAATGGAACGAGGAGATGGGTTTTCTAACCTCAGAATCCTGTAAACAGTATACAAATGAAAACATAAAAAAGAGCCATAAAGTTTACAGTGTAAAACGAGCAATCTCAACTAAAGCCTTTGCAAGGAGGGGATGGCCCACGGACCATTAAGTGGAATGGCCCCCAGAACACCTCAGCCCATTTTCTGCTGCTGCTAATGAATTTTATATCTCTCCATTTGCATTGTTAGTGCCAAGAAAGCTACGACGTGATCGCAATCTTGTCCTAAGTTGTTAGTAGCAAAAAGGTTACTTCTCTTTCTCTCCCCTCCTCCTCCCTCCCTCCCTTCATACCATTTCTCCTTCCTTTTCTTCTTCCTTCCTTCCTCCCTCCTTCCTTTCTTCCTTCCTTCCTTTCTTCCTCCCTCCCTACTTCCTTCCTTTCCTTCCTTCCTTTCCTTCCTTCCTCCCTTCCTTCTTTCCTTCCTTCTTTCCTTCCTTCCTCCACATTGCCCAGGATTATTGGCTTCCAAAAGGAAGATGGGCCTGCAGCCCTTCCATTTTCCTCCTTTCCTCCTTTCCTCCTTCCTTCCTTCCTTCCTTCCTTCCTTCCTTCCTTTCTTCCTTCCTTCCTTCCTTCCTTCCTTCTTTCCTTCCTTCCTTCCTTCCTTCTCATCCTGGGGAATGTAGTCTGGATTCCCAGAAGGGAGGGAGGGAGGGGCTACATTCCAGAGGACCAAGAGACAGAGAAGTTTAGGAAATTTGGTTGTGAGAAAGAGTTAAGATGGCTCCTCCCTGGAAGTTCTCAGAGTATATCCTTAATGATGTGAATAGTTGCTTAATTTGCAAGATTCTGCCTATAGGTGAAGAACAATAAAGGAAACTGCTTAGAAATAACTCTGCATGTCTTTCTTGGGTTTTTGTGCCTGGCAGGGAAGTCAGTAAGCATTATGCCAGAAGACAATAGCACCTCACTTCTTCCTGATTGCCAAGAAAATAGCAATAGTGAGAATAGTGTGTTCAAAAAGGCAGCAGGGGTTGACTTCAACTTGAAGGAGATTTTACTTTTCATCACGGGTGAATCTTAGCCTACTTACTTAATCAACAGTGCCAAATTGGGGTTTCTAATCCTAACGCTAGAAGGTGGTAATAAAGCTACTGAATCCAAACCCATCTGTTCAAGAATCCACATTAAGGCCTTGGTGACAGATGGTGCCCAGCTTGTTCTTGAAGACATGTGAGGAACATCTTTACATCATTGGTTCTACTATCCAACTGAAGTCTTCCCTAACAGCCAAACTGGGTCTGCGTTCTGGTACTTGAAACACTCCTTTGGGTCAGGAACTCTGGAGACGATGGAGAGCACTTCATGACCTTCCTCTGCTTGCCATCCATTTGTATATTTGGAAAATGACACACACATGAACAAATGTACAGCAGTCCTGTCTTCTCAAGGCTAAACACCCTCCAGCTCCTTCACTCTTCTCCCATAGAACTGAGGTTCTATTATAATTTAAGGATTTCAAACTTCAAACGCATTTCAATTTCACTGAATCTTTAAAGTAGGAAGCCCAGAACCGAACATATGACTTGGACTGAGGTTTGATCAGTGAAGCATGAAATATAATTTCCAATGGTTTTGAAATTCCAACTATAGTATAACACCACCATCCCCTCCCCACCCACCCAAAAATATCTGGCTACTTATCAAGCTAAGCTATCCTGTTTTATTGAACAATTCAGTGAGTTTGCAAAGCGTGTTGAAGTTTTAAGAAAACACACTCATATGGCTTCTACGATCTAGCGCTAGGTTCACTTAATTTGCTAAACCAAAACTAAATAAAGTCTTAGGGATTAGTGCAATCCTTTACAAGGAAGTGCATTCTATACCAGGCATTGATTGCATTTTTAAATCCAAGCCTTTATCGGAATCTTTTAGGGAAGAGAGAGACTTCCCTGGTGCAATCAACTCACAATTCTTAAGAAGACAACAATAGATAGCAGCCAATGGGCAACAAACATTTATTCCTGTTATAAAGGTACTCTCTGCATTGACTTGTAAACTGCCTGCCAAACTCAAATTCCAGTGTTTGCCTCTCTGAGCAAAAAGTCACTTTCAGATAAGGAAGTAAAACCAACAGCTTCAAGGGTCCCAATCTGTCTTTGCCAACAAACATGGCTTGGATGCTCCATCACCTAAACCAGCAAGGGTGAATCTTCTGGGTTCAGGGAGTCAAAAATTCAGACAATCTCTAACTTGACTCTGCTGGCATGTCACTAACCCCCCTCCCTTTGAACAAAAGACAAATAATTCTTTATATATTCATTATTTTTTAAAAAACAAAATACAGACCAATCATGAGTGGTGCTACATATTACATTTAAAATGTCATATGAGTAAAACAAACTCATTTTTGGAGGGTCAGGAGACTGTGTGAGAGCGGACCCCATTCTCACACAACCTCTGCAGCCTCTGAAAATCACACAAGAATGGAGCCTGCTTTGGAGAAAAGTTATTGGGTGTTGGTGAACGCTGGCATGTAGCCCAAAACATCACGGTGTGCCACCTTTGCCGGGTGTGTCATAGGTTCACCATCACTAATCAAAGCCCTTTACAATCCATTTATTTGAAGATAATATTCTTCCTGATTATTCCTTTCCCTGAAACTGGCTGATAGGCAGGAACTGCACAAAAAAAAAAAAAAAAGACTTGCATGTTTGCCTATAATTAATCTGAATTTTAGTCTTTGGAGAAGTTACTTACTCCCAAGAATTGTCTCCTTTTAACCCGAGCATGACTTAATAAATAACTTGAGCTCATAAAACAAAACAAAACATTGTTGCTTCTGGGTGTTGTACGTATTGCAAGTTTGTTGGCGTTAAGTCTCAGAAATGGGTCAAAAAACAATGCAATTAAAGAGATTCCATTCATAATGCAGGAGATGATAGCGAAAGGTTTCCAAAATCTATGATGCCCTATGGTAGAGGGATAGAAAAACACACTCTGATCTTTTTATATTTATACTTGGATGAGCTTCTAACTTTTTCTTAAAGGCTGATAGCATCACCACCATAATAGCTGGATAATGATTGTAGCCCTCAAAATGTGTTCTTCTCAGGAGAAAATTCTGATTCTATTTAGGAGTGAAAATTCTCCTCTGCATTCAATTATGCTGAAATTATTTTTCCAGCATCTCAATCCCTTCAGTGCCCAAACGGATGTCTCTGGATGCTAACAGGAAGACATCAAGGCTGCTCTGCTCCCTTGTTCTTTACCTTTTGTGTTGAAGATGTAGAAACATAAAATCCTAGGGCTGGTAGGAGCCCTGGAGGTCTTCTAGTCCAACCCCTCCTTTGGGGCATTGTTTAAGTAAACAATATCCCAAACAAAGAATTGTCAAACAAGCCAACAATAAACAGTCCAAATTAAGCACCACCAAGACTCCTCCCACCAACACTGACAGGGCAAGCCACTGGAGTATGAAATGATAGCAAATCCGACTCTTTATCAGCACGGACGATGATGTAACCTAGTTTGGCAAGTGAAGTTATCCAAGCAGGAAGTTATCCAAGCTCAGAGAGCACCAGAGACCTTTAAAGATTAGAAGGAAAGTCATCCAGTGCTGTAAAACCTCTTGATCCAGGATTCCTAACAGCTGAAAAGCAGTTAATAAACTAATTCTTTAAGTGATTGACAAGGAAGTAGGCCAATCTAGTGTCATTAAAGGCACCAATCCTGGGTTTAGCAAGATGGTTATTCCATCCTCTTCCCCAGCAATAAACCCAGCTGAGACTACTGTCCTGAAGCTTCCTTATGAGAAACAGCTGTCTGGAGTACTTGTGGGTGATCTCAAGTCCTCTACTTGTCCAGAAAGGAGCCGGTCTACTCACAGCTCTTCATTCCACTCCATTTTTAGCTGAACCATCTTGTCTGGCAGTCTCTTGCTGCAAGCACATTTGAATGTACGCTAAGAAAAATAACCCAGTGTGTTTCTTTGGTATGAAACACGATGCTTACTTTGGTCTGCAGGCAGTGTATTGTAACTGAGAAGAGATGTAAGACTTGGTTTCAAATTTCTGAAAAGAAAGTCTTTGGAGTAAACTGAAAGAAGTACCATATTTTGTATGCAAATTGTGGCTGTGTTCCCGGGGTGTGGATGTTACACCGAGCCAAACGAGAAGAAAATATTGCCTAATTTAGGAGAAGCCCAAAGTTTACAGAAGCTGACTTTACACAGCTATGCATTAAGCCATAGCAAGAGTTTGTTTGGCTTCAACATAACCATCCAAGTGTGTCTTATGCAATAATCATGGCTCAACTCATCATAACTTCATGCCATTTTCTGAGACGAAACCCCCAAGGATTACAGGAGCATCAGATGTGTTGTAAAAGAAATTGCTGCTGTTTCTTTCTCTCCCTCGGAGCACGCTTTAATTTCGTGGTATCTTGTTCGGCATTCCTGCTCTCCATTGGACTGCAAATGAGCTGGTCCCTAATGGGATGAAATTCACACCTGGGGAGAAGGTGAGGATCTAAGTACAAAAAAGAGGTCAAGGAAGAGATGAACTATTCCATGGTTAATTTAATGCACTGCCTCCCTCTTTCTTCTGCTTAGGATAATATTCTGTTCAGCATTTTAAAAGGCAACAAGACAAGAATGAAATGCTAGGCCCAGTTCAGCCCAAATTGTGTCCTTCTGCCATTCTCTAAGGGAAGGCAGGCGATGCTGATCCTAGGGATGTTCGGACAAGGATGGCAGAAGAGGGGTTTCTATGGCAACAGCAGGGAAGGCAGTGCACGGAAAAGTAGGCTTGGGGACTAACGGAGAATTAGGTCAGAAAATAACTTTATATGCAACGAAGCCCGGAGTGGGCCTCTGAGGAAGGCTGCAGAAGGCAACAAATTCACCTTGTAACCAGATTGCTATGGAAACTACCTACGGACACAGCTTCAGAGCACCTTGGTACAACTCTTCCCAGGCTGTGGGCAAGCAATCAAGCCATCCTCATGATTTGCCTGTGTAACAGGCAGACTGGTCTTGCCATGATCTGCCATCTTGATCCCTCCAGAGGTATGGGAATCACTGTTCTGGAGCTCCTTGGTGCAATAAAGAAGTGGGAATTGTGATCTGAACATTTTTGGAGGACATTGGCTTGATCTAGACCGGTGTTCCTCAACTTTTAAGGTGTGCAGAATTCAAACCCAGAATTCCTCAGCTGGCTAGAGAATTCCAGGAGTTGAAGTTCACGCATCTTAAAGTACACAAGGTTGAGAAACCCTGGTTTAGTTCTCGTTGAAGTTTTGGGTTGAATGGCATCATGTCGCTTGGAAGGCAGTAATTTACACAGATCTTAACATTCTCTGTACTAAGAAAAGAAAAGAAACACATAATGAGAAAGCAGGGCTAGATCTTCTCAAAGGTATATTGAGATTCCCATCCAATTATAAGTGAAAATGTCCATTCTTTGATCCCAGTGTTGGTTAGCATTCTTGATTTACAGAGAGACCATCCTCTCTGTTCAATATAGAGGAGCTGTTTAGCTTGAATGCAAAGAAATCAATGGTGAAAGAGTTCTGTAGGATCCCCTGTGCTGGGACTTCTACTTTCATCTCTATGCCTGAGGTATTAAAACTTTATGCTCAAATATTTTTTTAATTTTTAAAAAAATCAGATTTGCGTTTGTCAGCCAGTGCTACCGCTTTCTGTTTTGTCACCTCTCAACCAGTGCAGCTATTTTGAATTACATTTTCTAGGCTGATATGCATTCCATGCTGAGACTAGGGGATGCACCAGAAAGCTAAACCAAATGAATGAATAAAACTCTTGGATGGAAGATGAGATTTTTTAAAAAACAGACCAGTGTTCTCCCCCCCCCCCCGCCAACGGCTGAATTCTGTCTGTTTTGCTCCCAAGAGTCTCACTTTACTTCAAAAACCTTATTTCCATCGTTGAAAGATTTTTGCACAAATGCACACCCCATTCAGAACTGAGGAAGTGTAGCTGGGGGCAAAGTAAGGCGCATATTTCATTCAAAGAGAGAGTTGGGCACCCATCCACCCCCCACGCCTGGCATCAATGGTTCTTATTCATAAAAAAAGAGTGAGTGCTGATGGCATCCTTTGTATACATCGCACTAAAAGTGCCATGCAAGCCACAAAGCTGATTAATATCAGCATATAAATAAATCCAGTGCCAATAACTAAGGAAATCAAGTCTAGAGGGAACAGAACTAGGAATGCAAGAGAGAAGAGAGGATAGAAAAGGGAGAAGCAAATCCTGTAAGGAAAGAAGGATTAGTGTCTTCTTCAACACGAGCCTTAAGCATCTGTTCCAGCTGTCTTCTTCTGAAGAGGTTCTTCTTTAGACCCAAGATCCCGAAAATCTTGCTAGATTAATATTTGATAGCTAAGCAATCTTGTTCAACATTCATTCTCTCCATTGGACAGCCAATGAACGGATCCCTAATGGGATGAAATTCACACCTCAGGAGAAGGTGAGGATTTGAGAACAAAAAGAAGAGATGAGCGATCCAGAGGTGCTCTTAGCAAAAGCTGCTTCTGTGTATCATTTTTCTCAAATGCAGACATGGTGGATGTACTGTGACTGTCTCATATCTATTCAGGAAGTCTCTCCCGATGTGGTACTGTTTTAGATCCTCAGTTTCCATCTAAACCATTGTCTGTTTTGGAGCATGGCACTAAGAGAGACAGTTCAAAGGTCTACTCGAGCAGATTCTACAGATAGCCCCCATCATATTAAAAGATGTCACCCATTATGTTAGAACTCTAATTTGGCCAGTCAGTCAACAGAACATCTCTGCACTAATCAAGCAGAGAACCAATTTAGAACTAAGCCGAAATTTCCTAAACAATGAATCAGTGGAACGAACTGCCTCTAGAAGTTGTGGATGCTCCAACATGGAGGTTTTAAAGAGGAGATTGGACAACCATTTGTCTGAAATGGTAGAGGACTTCCTGCTTGAGGAGGAAGTTGGCTAGAAGACCTCCAAAGTCCCTTCCAATTCTGTTATTCTACCCCATGAACACAAAGGATGCGGTAAGCAGATTCTCCAAAATCATCCTGAATTCCCTATGGCTGGCTAGGGAATTCTGGGAGCTGAAGTCCACACATCTTCAAGTTGCCCATTTTTTAAAAAAAATGCACTGGTTTACAGGCATCAAGCAGGAAATGAACACCCGAATACACCTTGAGGTTGACTCTCGACTCTTCACAGGACAGGAGATTCTTCATTAGACTAGGTATAGAGTCTCCTGCTTGAACAAGGGGTTGGAATAGAAGACCTCCAAGGTCCCTTCCAGCTCTATTCTGATTGATTGATGGATATCTGAAGCCTCACCTGAGCATGTCAATCTCTACCTATCGGTGCCTCAGTAGACGAGTCCAGAGAGACCACAAACTGCTCCCTCCCCGTGTTCTCTGCTGCTTGCTAGATTTCAGGAAAAATCTCCCCAGATGTTCCTGGTGTCTAAACCACTGTGGGATTCAGCCAGTTCTCACCATTTCGGCAGAACTGGTAGCTAATTTTTTGTTGCCGAGGCCCAGAATCGACTTGCGGAAGCGGCATCCACACAGAGAACCGATTGTTCCCCTATTTGTTGTTCCCCACTCGTTTAAACTCTACAATTTGCAGATGCTGCTCACCTCCTGTTGGCCTTGAGGTCAAGAGCAACGCATTAGAAGCCAGCCCGTCTCCATCCTGCACTGCCATCATTTGAAAGTGTCTCTTTCAAGGAGAAAAAGATCTGTCTGCCAGCTCCAGCAGGCCAAAGCAATCGGGGATGGATGAAGTGTCTCCCGCTCAGCCAGTTTTAAGTTTGTTGTGCCGGCTTCATTCTTCAGAGTTTCATTCCAGAGATCGACCTTCTGGGCCACCTTATAGATGGTTCTCTAATTCCTGCCGGCCGGCATCAGAAACAAGGGCGCTCGATATGTCAGAAACGTGTTGCCTTGGAGAGACCTCTAGCAGATCTGATCCATTGCCTCCTCTTCTGCTCCGCTGCCACAGGAGGTCCTCGACGTACGACCACAATGGAGCCCAACATTTCTGCTGCTAAGCGAGACAAGGGTTACGTGAGATTGGCCCCATTTTGTGACTTTTCTTGCCACCGTTGCTAAGCAAATCGCCGCAGTTGTTAATTTAGTCACACGGTTGTTAAGTGAATCCGGTTTCCCCCATTGGCTTTGCTTGGCAGAAGGTCACAAAAGGGGATCAAGTGACCCCAGGATGCTACCACCGTCATAAATATGAGTCAGTTGCCAAGCGTCCGAATTCTGATCCCGCGACTATGGCGATGCGACAATGGTCATCAAGGGTGTGGAAAAGGTCATGACTCCGTTTTCTCAGTGCTGTTGTAACTTTGAACGGTCACTAAACAAACGGTTGTAAGTCAAGGGCTATCTATATTTTTCTGGTATTATTTATTTATTATTCATTTTCCACATTTCTCAACCCCCTTTCTCCCTCCAAGAGGTAACTCTGGGTGGTGTGACATATATAGACATATATAGATTCTGCTGCTTAGATACCAGTGTGAACATGTAAAGACTTTCATAAATAAAATAGATGGATGGACGGACGGATGGACGGACAGACAGACAGACAGATAGATAGATAGATGATAGATAGAGAGATAGATGTGTGTGTGTGTGTGTGTGTGAGAGAGAGAGATGAAGATAGAGAGAGAGACAGATGAAGATAGATAGATAGATAGATAGATAGATAGATAGATAGATAGATGTGAGAGAGAGATGAAGATAGATAGAGAGAGATGAAGAAGATAGACAGACAGACAGACAGACAGACAGACTCAGTGTAGCTGCCCTTTCATGACATCAAAGCAAACTGCAAATAAGTCACCTCTCCTGGAATTAAAAAAAACCCAGCTTGCTGGTTTGCTGATTGATTGGTTGATCGATTAATTAGATTTCTACCCATCGCAATCAAAAGATTTTTAGTGGTACACAATATAGTCATCAAATACAGAATATCATCCACAATATAAACATTTTTTAAAAAGATAAATGTGAAAGAGAAGATATTAAAGCATCCCCAGCAACTATCCAGAAAATAACATTAGTTTGGGCCGAAGATATATTTAGCAGCGTTAAAAAAAAAAAAGTTAGCAATACCACAATTACACTGGAGCATTATTGTGGTGGAAATCTTCCTCTTGAGGAGCCGGGTTCATAGTGATTAAATAGGGAAGGAGATTTATTTTCTTCCTTTTTTAAATGTGATTTTAAACCACTCTGAACAGACACCAAGATAAATGCTAGAGAAGAAGCTTGATCATCTCTCTCCAAAGTCTGTAAGGAAATATATCATTTCTAACAGAATTTCAAGATCTTTGGCACCTCACACTAAACAAGTACTGGGGATGTCTAGTCTAGAGAAAAAAAGGACTGATGTGTTTGAGGGGCTGCCCCAAAGAAGAGGATGTCAAAGCACCAGAGGGCAAGACAAGATAAAAACAGATGGAAACGAATCAAGGAGAGAAACAACCTGGAATCAAGGAGAAACTTCCTGACAATGAGGGCAATTAACCAGTGGAACAGCTTGCTACCAGAAATTATGGGTGCTCCAACACTGGAGGCTTTTAAGAAGAGACTGGACAGCCACTTGTCTGAAATGGTATAGGGCAGTGGTGGCGAACCTATGGCACGCGTGCCAGAGGCAGCACTCAGAGCCCTCTCTGTGGGCACACGTGCCATGCCCCGGAGATGGCAACCGTCCCTCTTCAACCAGCTGCCTGCTAACTCGCCAAGGTCCCACATGGCCGGATGTATCCCAGCATGACTGGTTTCCCTCCCCTCCATCCCTCCCCTCCTGGCTTTGCATGCTCTTCTTTTCCCCGGCACGCCCCACTGCATCACCTCCTCAGCTGTCAGCTATCCATCCAGCTCAGAGGTGGGTTCTCTCTCTCTGCTGCTTTATGTGGAGCCCCGGAGTGCGCCAGTCAAGGGGCCGGCAGGCTGTGGCTGCTGACAGACACTGCCGGTCCCCATGCGCTCGCTGGCCTCTGTGTGCAGGGGCCGATGGTGTCAGGCAGCAGCTGCCCCGGCCCCTGCCTCGCCTTGCCCTGTGACAATGGCACCCCCGCCCTGCCTCGCCTTGCCTCACCCCACAGGACGAGCCTTCTGCCCACTGCCCCACCTGCCAGAGACCCCCTGGATCTCCCCCAACCCTGCCCGGCCCCCACAGGCGTCCCTCCCCACGAGCAACATCAAGGAGACCACGCCCACCTTGGCCACACCCACCCAGTCTGCCATGACCACCACAGCCACGCCCACCCAGTGGGCCCAGTGCCCACCTGGCACCCGGCGATAAATAAGTGGGTTTTGGGTTGCAGTTTGGGCACTCGGTTTCTAAAAGGTTTGCCATTGCTGGTCTAGGGTCTCCTGCTTAAGACCCTCTAGGTGCCTTCCAACTCTATTCTGATTGATAAGAGCTCTTTTCATCCAAGAAACTTCTTCAGAATTGAAGAAGCTTCTTAACAGAAGAGCAGAATTGGAAGGGACCTGGGGGTCTTCCAATCCAACCCCCTGCTGAGGCAGGAAACCCTCCATCATTTCAGACAAACGGTTGTCCAATCTCTTTTTAATGTTTTCAAAGAAAAAAAACAAAACAAAAAAGTCCAGTTTCCGTCTGGAAAAAGCACCTTTCAGAGTTTTGTGGAACTTACCTTCAACCCTCTTGTCAAGGAGCTAATCTTTGATAACTTGCAAACCCTACCGTGATAATTTTTTTAAAGATATTTTATTAACTTTTTATCATTACAAATCTTTAGTGCTTAGTAAACAATGTCTTGTCTGGGTCCACATATTTAACTTAATAATAATAATACATCTTCCATTCCTACCCTCTACTCCGTTTTTCTAGCCATTTGTAATATGAAAGGGGAATCTGAACCCATGGCATGGCAGGGAAGGAGGACCGAACGGGACCCTGAGCGGAATCCAGTTGATCTACTTGGTATTCTCCGTGTGTCACCCATCCTTCCTTCTCTGATGGCTTCCAGGGTTCATAAAGGCAGCTAGTAGGCTACAGAGATTCCCCCTTTCTTTCTGTTCCTCTTCGCCTCCATAAGAAACTACCAGCAATAATTAAATTTGTCTGCCTCTCTCCTTCTCTTGCCTGCACCTGCAGATTTATAGGCGGTTTCATTTTCAGTATTGACACCTGTTCCCTGCTTTAATATTCCAGATACAAACTGCAACAAGATCACCTTATAAATGACTATCAAAATACACTTTCCACAGGATGAAGCTGATGGCTAGCAAGTTGGGAAGCAGAGAAGCTCCTTTGACATGTGAGCTAATGAAGCCCTTCCAATCCACAGGCAACGATTTCTCTGCTTTACCACCTCGACCAATTTGCTTATTAAAAATGTGTCTGGTTATCTCAGCTCCTGGCTGCTCGGGTTTCATTAGACGGGGTGGGCCATTCATTTTCCCAAGCAGCCAGATGAGAAACTGGAACTGTTGTGGAGAATGGAATCAAGAGGGCTGTGAAGATCTGAATTGGTATAGAGTTTGTCTGAAATGGTATAGGGTTTTCTGCCTGAGCAGGGGGTTGGACTAGATGACCTCCAAGGTCTCTTCCAACTTTATTATTATTATTATTATTATTATTATTATTATTATTATTATTATTATTTGCATAACCATGCACACATGCACAAATCTAAATTGAAAAAAGCAAAACAAAATATAGCAGTAGCCTTCAAATAAAAGCTATCCCCAGGGACCGGACAGGGACACCCAAAGGGCCAGATGTGGCCAGATCCTTCCAAATGGCAATGCCATCTTTGATTAACCATCATTCCTTGAATAATTGATCCTTAGGAGATCCCTACATCCCACCTAGCCATCTAGAAACCTCATTGCCTCATTCTCATGACATGATAAACCCAACTTTAACAAGCTGGAGTAGCTAAAGGGCTACCTATTTGTGCTTACAAATTATTGACTTAACACCTGGATAAATGCTGGGCTGTGCTGGGTCTTCAGAAGGTTTGACTTCCCTCTGGGATGGATGTGTGTCTGTGTGTGTGTGTGTGTGTGTGTGTGTGTGTGTGTGTGTGTGTGTGTCCATTTAGTTAGTTGTTAACTATGATGTGTCATGTCCAGCCCACTCCTAGCTTTCCTTAGCACCCAGGAGCAAAATTACTTATTGATTTTCAAAAGAACTATCTCTTATTACTCTCTGGAATCTGATGCTGCATATAAATATCAGGCAAGCTACAGCGCTGAAGAATGAAGCCAACAAGCAAATATATAAAACCAGAAGGCAGCCAGTACAGGTCATCCTTCAACTTACCACCACAATCAAAACCAGAATTTGCTAAGCAAGGGGGCTGTTAAGTGAGTTGGGTCTGATTTTATGACCTTTTGGGCCACAGTTGTTAAGCAAATCATGACAGTTTGCTGGTCCAAAGTTGGTTGGGAAAATTGCAAAGGTTGAATATGTTACCCTGGGATCCTGCAATCCTCATAATTAAATAAATAATTTTGATCACATGACCACAGGGGTGTTGTGATGATTGAACTGTGTTTGTCTGTGGAGATTCTCCCTCATCCAGGTCATGGTTATCCTAACGGTGCTTTATTTCACGAGGCAACTGGACTTTCTTGTTTCTCTTTGAAGATGTTTTGCTTCTCAGCCAAGGAGAAATTTCCTGACAGTGAGAACAATTTATCAGTGGAGCAACCCGCCTCCAGAGGTTATGAGTGCTCCAAGACTGGAAGTTTTTAAAAAGAGACTGGACAGCCATTTGTCCAAAATGGTATAGGGTTTCCTGCCTGAGCAGGGGGTTGGACTAGATGACCTCCAAGGTCTCCTCCAACTCTGTTATTCTGTTACTCATTTGTGGGGGTGAACAGCAGGTGGAAATCAACCAAATATCTGTGATAAATTATGAAGAATGGGAGACTGACCAAAAGAGACCCATTTGCACTGAAACCAAAAATCACAGTATGTGTTCAGCCAATTAAATACTTAAATACCAGCTAAGTTGCACTGACTTTCTTTATTGTAGAAAAGGCATCTCCTTCAACTGTTAAAACCCTTTTTTGCTTTCTTTAAGGGATCCTCAATTTTCCTGCAAGGCTATCCGATTTGAGCACCAGTGATTAACTTTTATTGGCATTTTGAATGACTTTATTATTATTATTATTATTATTATTATTATAACTTTCTTAATGAACTAGTAGTTTCAAACATTTTGCACCATAAACCTGAGATAAGTGCATGGAAAGAAAGAAAGGAAGGAAGGAAGGAAGGAAGGAAGGAAGGAAGGAAGGAAGGAAGGAAGGAAGGAAGGAAGAAGGGAGCTTGTCCCCTTTTTCTAAGAAGGAAGAGAATAAATAGGGCTGACTTAGGAAGGAAAGAGAGAAGGAAGGGAAGGAGGGAGGGAGGGAGGGAGGGAGGGGAGAAAGTGAGACGGAAGGAGAGAAGGAAAGAAAAGAAAGAAAGAAGGAAGGAAGGAAGGAAGGAAGGAAGGAAGGAAGGCTTGAGCACTTACTTTGAAACCTTTTTAGACCTTTAAACCTTTAAAGAATTGGCAAATGGCAAAACCAGCCCTTTTCATTCTGCTTGGACGCCTCGTGTGACCCCAGAAAATGATTTCATCACGAAAGGCAGTTCATCTTGCTCTTTCAGAGTATGGCTTTGAGTCTTTAGATCCGGGGAAGGATTTGCATTTGATTATCTATTACTCCTTTCAAATCAAGGGCTTCCCAGTCTCTGACTCCTGCATTTAGACGGTTACTCCAGCTAAATCAGGGAGAGGCAGATATTTCCAAGTATTCACAAATAGACTCTGAACTGCCATAAGCCCTTAAAAGGGGCAAGCAAAGTGGAGAGTCAAGTCAGTCCGTTGTTTTTGGAATCAAGTAAATTACACGATTCTATTTACTGATAAGTCTCACAAGTCAGGCAAAAAAAAATTGTCCAGAAACCATCCAAAGAAACAGGAGCCAAATAAATCCAAAAAGAGAGGATTCAGGGACCAGGAACATGGAAAGGTAACAGAAGATCAATAAGTGCCAACCTATAAAATTGTTTGTCATTGCAAAGAGCCCCGATAGTCATGTTTTCATATTGAATGGAGAAGTAACTTGCTTGTGGGCATAGCAGTTCCTTGTAATTATGAGGTTGCAGAAAGATCCTTCCAGTGGTTCTCAAACTTCCTAATGCCGCGACCCTTTAATACAGTTCCTCATGTTGTGGTGACCCACAACCCCCCCATCCAGCTGGCTGGGGAGGGGGGGCAGGAAGGCCGCTCTGCCAGCTCTGCCCAGCCTGGTTGTAGAAGCGTCCAAGCGGGGAGAGGGAGAGAGGGAGAGAGAGAGAGAGAGAGAGAGAGAGAGAGAGAGAGAGAGAGAGAGAGAGAGAGAGAGAGAGAGAGAAGAGGGCAACAGCACCAGCAGACCTTAGTTCTCTCTCTCTTTCCTCTCTCTTTTCCTCTGTTTCTCTTTCCTCTCTCTCTCTTTCTCTCTCTCTCTTTTTCTTTCCTCTTTCTCTTTCCTCTCTCTCTTTCTATCTCTCTTTCTTTGTTTCCTCCCTCCCTCTTTCTCTTTCTTTCTTTCCTCTCTCTTTTCCTCTGTTTCTCTCTCTTTTCTCTCTCTCTCTTTCTCTCTCTCTCTCTTTCCTCTCTCTTTCTCTTTCTCTCTCTTTCCTCTCTCTTTCTCTTTCTCTCTCTCTTTCCTCTCTCTTTTCCTCTGTTTCTCTCTTTTTCCTCTCTCTCTCTTTCTCTCTCTCTCTTATGGCAGCATTGTCGGGGGTCCCCGCCACCCCTGGCACAGCCTCCGCCGCGTCCTCAGCCAAACAGGTGGGGAGGGGGAGCAGGATGGGAGGCAGCAGCTCCAGTGGCGGTGGCGGCATGGCTGCATCATCAGGGCTCCCCACCGCCCCCGGCCTGGCCGCCCCCCCCCCCGGAACTCCGCGCTGCCCGGCATCACCCTCCGCCTATCGATGGAGCCACGGTGGGGACAGCGCCTGCCCGAGCCACCTGGGGGGCAGGAGGAAGGAGAGGAGGAGGGCAAGGAAGCAGCCGCCCCAACTGGGACTCCGCGCTGCCTGCCCTCGCCCTCCGCCCATGGAGCCGCGGTGGGGGCTGGTGCCACGCAGCCCCTGCCAGCCCCTCCACCAGCCTGGCTGGTCCCTCCCCCCAGGCACCCCTCTTGTCCCAGTGCCCGGATAAGTAGGAAGAGGAGGGCAAGGAGACAGAGGAGCGGTGTCTCGGTTCCTAAGACCATCAGAAATATGTGTTTTCTGATGGTCTTAGGCAACCCCTGTGAAAGGGTTGTTCGACCCCCAAAGGGGTCGCGACCCACAGGTTGAGAACCGCTGCTTTATGCTATTAAGTCTCATACTTCCACCTGGCACTTTCAAGAGTCTTGGGTTCCTAAAATCATCTTTACCAGTTCCACCTTTGCTTGGCTCATTTTCTGGATGCTGCACATCTGTAAGGGTGTTCCCTGCCCTCGATCCTAACATACTCCTTCCTTTTCAGAAGGGGAATTCTCCTATCCTATGGGGATGTAATGGTATGTGAGAAAGACCTTGAGATGTGAAGAGATGCTGCTTAAGAAACAATCAGATAAGAGAAGGCACAGCCCTCAGCTGCAACATGGATGGAGAAGGAAAGGGAAGGAAAAGCCTGAGAGGACTCAGACTTCAAAGTTGGACTTCAGACGGACAGATTTTGATGGACTCAAGAAGAGGGTAGGGGGGATCAAATGGCTGAATGTACTAAAGGATAGAAACGTCCAAGAAGGATGGGATATTTTGAGAAATGCAATACTAGAAGCGCAATCTTTAACAATTCCTCAAAGAAAGAAGAATGGGAAACATCTAAAGAGACCAGGGTGGATAAACCTAGAACTTAAAAACTTGCTAAAAAGGAAAAAAAGAAATGTTTAAGAATTGGAAGGAGGGATACATATCTAAGGAAGATTATAATGTAATCTGTACAAACTGCAGGGCAAGTATTAGAAAAGCTAAGGTTAATAATGAATTGAGGCTTGCAAGAGAGACTAAAAACAATAAAAAAGGGTTTGGGGGATATGTCAAAAGTAAAAGAAAAGTTAAAGAGGCTATAGGAAGTTTAGAGAACGAGAATGGGGAAGTGGTCAAAAGTGATCTTGAGAAGGCGGAGATTCTAAACTCCTATTTTGTATCTGTTTTTTCTAAGAAAGATAATGTAACTGCAACTGACCTTCACTGCGCTAGTGAAGGACTAAGAGAATCAAGGCATGTAATCGACACAGAGAAGGTAAGGGAACACTTAGCTAATTTAAATGAGTTTAAGTCTCCAGGTCCAGATGGATTACATCCTCGGGTACTGAAGGAATTAGCAGAAGTAATTGCTGAACCACTTGCTGTAATCTTTGAAAAGTCATGGAGAATAGGAGAAGTCCCAGATTATTGGAGAAGGGCAAATGTTGTCCCTATCTTCAAAAAAGGGAAGAAGGCAGACCCAGGGAACTACAGGCCCGTTAGCCTGACTTCAATACCAGGAAAGATTCTTGAACAAATTATTAAGCAACATATATGTCAGCTTTTGGAAGGGAATTCAATAATTAACAGCAGTCAACATGGGTTTGTAACAAACAAGTCGTGTCAAACTAATCTAATTTCATTCTATGACAAAATCACGGAATGGGTTGATCAGGGAAATACAGTAGACATAGTATTTCTGGACTTCAGCAAAGCTTTCGACAAAGTATCTCACACCATCCTCATTGAAAAAATGATCAAATATGGGATTGACAGGGTGACTGTTAGGTGGGTTCATAACTGGCTTAGTAATCGTACTCAAAGAGTGGCTATAAATGGCTGCACATCCAACTGAAAGAAAGTCTTAAGCGGAGTACCACAAGGCTCGGTTCTGGGCCCAGTTATGTTTAATATTTTTATAAATGATCTGGATGAGGGAATTGAAGGGAAATTGATCAAATTTGCAGATGACACAAAGCTAGGAGGGATTGCAAACACCAGAGCAGAGAGAGAAAGGATTCAAAAAGATTTAGAGAAACTCAAACAATGGGCTGCAACTAATAAAATGGTATTTAACAAGGAAAAATGCAAGGTACTACACCTGGGTAAGAAAAATGAAAAAAGCTCATATAGTATGGGAGGAATCCAGCTGAGCAGCAGTACATGTGAAAAGGACCTGGGTGTCCTAGTAGACCATCGATTGAACATGAGGCAACAGTGTGAATCAGCTGCAAAAAAGGCAAACATGATCCTGGGGTGTATCAAGAGAAGCATAGAGTCCAGATCACGTGAAGTTATTATTCCCCTCTACTCTACCTTGGTCCAACCTCACCTGTCCAGTTCTGGTCACCCCAGTTCAAGGAAGACACTGACAAACTGGAGCAGGTTCAAAGGAGAGCTACCAAGATGGTGAATGGTCTACAAACCATGTCCTATGAGGAACGATTAAAGGAATTGGGAATGTTTAGTCTACAGAAAAGAAGACTGAGAGGAGACATGATAGCTGTCTACAAATACCTGAAGGGCTGTCATAGTGCAGAGGGATCAGCCCTGTTCTCACTTGCTCAAGGAAGGACTAGAAACAATGGGATGAAACTGCAGGGGAAAAGATTTAGATTAGATGTTAGAAAAAAATTTCTAACAGTGAGGGTGATCAACCAGTGGAACAGGTTGCCACAGGAGGTGGTGAGCACCCCTTTGATGGAGGTCTTCAAGCAGAGACTGGACGGCCATCTATCTGGGATGGTTTAGGGAATCCTGCCTCGGGCAGGGGGTTGGACTCGATGACCCGGGAGGTCCCCTCCAACTCTACGATTCTATGATTCTATGAGAATGAGACTCAGAAGGAACCCTACCTAGCTTCTGCAGCAAGCTCCTATGGGAACACAGGAACACTGGCTGAGACACCATCTGTTGTGCCGCTGTGAGTTGTGCAAATTCTGTCCGGCTGTTGTGTTAATTGCATCGTGGCATTCTGTCAAGTGGTCATCTGTGCATCCACTTGCTGCTGGTTGTTTCAACAGCACTGCTGCCAGATACTTAGTGGATAGTGGAGTTCCTTGAGGACTGGAGGTCATTTCCAAAATTCCCGTCTTGGAAGAGAGTAAGAGGCGTGCAAAATTGATGTCAGCCTTCCCAGGTAGACCGGACAGGAAACACAGCCAGATGAACTAATGCTGCTTTGTTGTATGGTTATACTAACAGGATCTTGAAGTCTGAAAGAACAAATCTCCCGCTGTCTCTTTTACAGCCTGATTAAGTTAGGGAGATTCCTTTCTGAGTGTCTTTTTCTGTCCATTATGCAGCTGTGGGCTATGCCCTCTCTTATCTGACTGTTCCTTAGGCAGCATTTCTTTGAGCCATCCTCCAGGTCTTTCTCACATACCACTACACAGGACAACTTAGCAAGGACCAGGCCACACATTTGACCTTTTACCCTATCAGAAATGCCAGCTTGCATTTGTCTGTCTGCTTATGCACAGACATCTTTTCTGGCACTTCAGCTAGCTGCCTAAGAGAGATGGAAGCCATTTTCTTTCACACATGGTGCATACAGAAAAACAACTTCAGCTCCTGGGAATGCTGGATAAGCAACAGAAAGCAAAGCAACTCAACCACTTTGATTCATGTTTAGAAGGAATGGAATATTCCCTTGTAAAAAAGTGTAGAAGTGATGCTTTGCAGATGCCTTCACACCGCTCTAATATCTACCACCTCCGCACTACCATCTTTTAACATCCATCTGTCCCCACAAAAGAAAATCATGCAGAGTTCAATTTGCATCAGTAGCTTTTTAGGTAGTAGAAAAATAAGGGATGCAGAGAATAAATGATGGGCCATGATAGATAAAGCTCTCCTGGACATTTTTACCAGTATGGATTTGTTAATGATTGCAAAATCTTTAAAATGGATGGATGGATGCACGGATGGATACATGGATGGATAATAGACACATTCCTGCTTGAGTAGGGGGCTGGAATAAAAGACCTCCAAGATCCCTTCCAGTTCTACTCTATTCTTCTATTCTTCTCCTCACATTCCTACATAAAGTATACGTGCTAGATCATGGACTCTCAATCCTGGGAGCTTAAATATGTGTGGACTTCAACTCCCAGAATTCCAGGCTCTGACACCTGTCTTGTGGGCCCTACATTGATTGCCTGTTAGCTTCCAGGTTCAATATAAACTGCTGGTCTTAACCAATCAACCTCTTTATGGCTTGTCACCTGCCTACCTGAACTATATCTCCCTGCAGAGGCTGCCTTCCTTGTTAGACTCCTGCTGGGATAAGCAGTTGGATGGTTGCTCTTTTAAGATTTAAACAGGTGAGAAGATCACCCTTGCCCATTGATCACTGTGGGAAGGCAGTTGTGTAAACCCAGCGCATTACCTGCAAACGGGCAAGAATCCAACTTTAACATGGCAAAAGTGTGGCTCTCCTCATTTAGGTTTGATCAATGACCTACTAAATCGCACACTCGGTGGCCGGAAAGAGTTGCATTTGGACTGTTTTCGGAGAGGAAAAGGCTTTCCATCACCCAGCGAAGGTCAACACCAGTGGACAGATAACTTTGTTTTAAGAAGGAAATGAGAAAATTTAAGTTTCAGGTCATTCGCGTGGGGTCGGCTGGTCCATTTGAAGACCTGAATTCAATTCAATTCCTGAATTATGATCCTGCAGCATCGTACATTTCAGGAGGCTGGAGGGAACTTAACACATTGTTGGCCTTCATCACTTCCAAAACAGATACTTCGCCATGCATTGGACGAAAGTCTCCCCCTTGGAGCAGTCAAACATTTGTTTCATTTGGGTGCTACGTTTTTAAAGAAATTTAAATTTTCGTTGCTTCTTGTTCTGCCTTCAGGTGCTTTGGAAAATAGGTTGACCCCTCTTTTTTGTGGCACCCCCTCAAACATTGGAACACTGCTATCATGTCCCCCTCAATCCTTTTCATTAAATTGTTGTTGTTGTTGTTGTTAATTGCAGTCATGACCGATCCATCGCGACCCCATGGACAATGTTCCTCCAGGTCTTCATTAAATTAGACATACCCAATTCCTGCAACTGTTCTTCATACATTTTAATCGCCAATCCCTTAATCATCTTGGTTGCTCTTCGCTGCACTCTTTCTAGATCTTTTTTATATTGTGGTGACCAAAACTGGATGCAATACTCCATGGCTGTACTCAAGAGAAGGTGGCCAAGAATTATTTTCCAAGATCCAGAAACTCTAGTCAGAAATAGCAGGTATAATTTGCAGCTACTTAAATGTTATTAAACTATCTGTTGAACGGTGAAACCGTGTATGGATGGAGGCTTTTAAGAAGAGGCTGGGGAGCCATCTCTTTTGTGGCGGTTCCTGCACATTGCTGAGGGCTGGACTGGGTGAACCTTGTAGCCTCTTCAAATTTCACCATTGTATGATTGTATCATTAATATAATTATACGGGCTTTCATTTTCTATATATATATACGAATGGCTTTTAAAAGTCCAAATTCATTCCTAGCTTCTGGAAGACCAATGAAGGAAGGGCCAGAATTCAGAGAGGGAATTATATCCACCCTGTGTTTTTTAAGAAGAACGCAGCTCTAGGATACTACCTAGATATCTAATACTATCTGCTTGATTAAAATGAAATTCACTCACACATAAAATGTTGAGAGGATCACTCCTAATTACCAACATTTGTTTTGGCAGCCAGTCACAGGGCCTTGGGCTAGTCTTCAGACTATTTCCTGGTTCCTTCTGCCCTTCCAAATGAATTAGTCAGAAGCTGGAAATATTGCTCACCCACAGCATAAATCTCACCAAATAAATATCGTGGTTGCAGAAGCATCACTAGGAAACAAACATCAGGCCTCTGGATTATGAGGCTCAGAAAAATTATCATTGTTGTTATTATTATTATTATTATTATTATTATTATCATCTTCTTCCTTCCTTCCTTCCTCCCTCCTTCTTCCTTCTTCTCTTCCACCTCCTCCACCTCCACCTTCACAACCTCCTCCCTCCTCCCTGCTCCCTCCTCCCTCCTCCCTCTCCTCCCCCTCCTAATTAGGGTTTAAATTGGTTTAGTTGGGACCATAGGTAATCTGCAATGGTAGCAGCTGTTAAGACAAGCATAACCAAGAAGCATCTTTAAGTACTAGGCAGTTATTACACTTATATTAACCAATATCAAATCACCGAGGAGGCTGTTTCCAGCTTCACAAGGGTCTTGCAAAAAGAAGCCTTTTACTGCCTTTTTAAATTCCAAGGGATCAGACGTCATTCAAGAGTAAATTGAGCCTTAATCTGTTTAGCAACGTTGCCCCATCACACTTAACCATCAATTGCTCTCCTGAGACCGAAGGAGAGAAGAATCAGACAAACGGAAGTTCCTTCTCCAATCTTGAGTGTCAGAAACAGATTGTCCAGGTATTCTCCCTGTGCTTCAATCTTTCTGAGTCTCTGGTCTCAACATGGAATGCCTTACCATCCTTCTTCTCAAATATTTTAGATCTGACAGCACGTAATTGGCCGTCTCCGATTATTTCTGGGCCGTGGCGTGCCTGCTTGACAGCTTGTGAAATCACAGACAGGCTGGCAGTTGAAAAGAGCCTACAGCACTCAAATTGCAAATATGAGCCTCAGTTTTTTTCCCCCTGGGAGGGGGAACTTGGCAACTGTTTCATATTTATGACCTTTGCAGTGTCCCTGGGGATCGTGTGATCCCCTTTTGCGACCTTCAGACAAGCAAAGTCCCTGGGGAAGCCAGATTCACTTAACAACCATGTCGCTAACTTAACGACTGCTTAGCCACTCTGGCAAGTAAGTTCGTAAAATGGAGCCATACTCACTTAGCAGATGTTTCACTTAGCCACAGAAATCGGGTTCCATTGCTGTCGTAAGGCGAGGACTAAGCTGCATAATTCCTGACAGCAGTGGTGGGATTCAGCCGGTTTGCACCACTTCGGCAGAACCGGTAACTAATTCTTTTGTTTCCCAGGCCCAGAACAGACTTCCAGAAGTGGCATCCACACAGGGAACTGGTTGTTCACCTATTTGAATCCCACTGCTGCTGCCGAGCGTTTACTAGAAGCGCCGCCGACAATTGCGAAGGGCCTTTAGCGCACCCACTTGCTCCGTTGACCCTGTTAAAAGAGTCGCTCGGAGAGACGGTTTATTACACACCTGGTAAATACTTGCTATTGGAGTTTAATTCAATTAGCACCATTCCGCAGTCGATCAAACCGAGAAGAGGGCTATTACCGAGGAACATATACGAGGATATAACTAACGCCGAGAGAATTGCGACTATTTTCCCCAATCGGAATTATCTGTGAGTTTTCTCCTATTGATCCGGCAGTTCTGTGTGTACTTCAGGACTATTGAAAACAGAGCCCAGTGGAAGGATTAACTAGGCAGTTTTTGAATCCTTGACAGGCCGTTTACCGTTCTAGCCTTCTCATATTTCCTTTCTACTGCTCCCTTTATTCCTATATTTTCACTCAATTACCTCCCGAGGTCTTCCAAAGAGAATAATCATTTTGTTTCCCTTCCCTTTCCTTTTGCTGGATTTCTATTTATCATTTCATTTCTCTGTTTTTGCCCCCTTAAAAACCAATTCTCGGGGCATCGCGCAATCAAAGTAAAAGAGAGCTATAATTCTACCATAGCCACGCAATCACGAAATAGACATGGTAGGTGAGAAGTTTAATAGCTGCTAGCAAACAAACAATTGCGGGGGAGGAGAGGGGAATAAAATAGGCTGTGTTTGGCCAAATTTTGGGAGCATGAGAGAGAAAGAATGAAGACAGCGGATATTTTTTTTGAAGCATACAAGGTCCCATTTATGAATGACTGCAATTTGCCACAAAATAATAATTCTTAAGCATGCATTATGTTTTTTCCTGGAGAAGGGAGAAAGTATTGCTTGTGGAAGTCTGCAAACTACAAATTCCAAAAAAAGATGAGTCTTCCTGTCTAGCCACAGCATTCACAAAGAGCAGTTGACTAGTCAAGTCAACTAGACTAGAGGCTTCTAATAAGAACTGTTTACTTGTTTGCTGATAAATATGTTCCTTTGCTTTTCCTATAAAGTAATTCCAAAGCTGGGCACAATTAAAGGTATCCTGAAAATCAAAACCAAAAATTAGAACAATAAATCAGTGACCTTACAACAGAAATCAGAAGCTGCAATCCAGGTTGTTCTTCAGATATATGGCCTTCCAATTCCAGAATTTCAGGACAGAACAGAACAGAACAGAATATCAGAGTTGGAAGGGACCTAGTCCAACCCTCTGCTCAAGCAGGAGTTCCTTTACCTTTCTGGGTAAATGGTTGTCCAATCGCTTCTTGAAAACCTCCAGTGATGGAGCACCCACAACCTCTGAAGGCAAGCCATTCCACTGGTTGATTATTCTCACTGTTAGGAAATTTCTCCTTAATTCTAGGTTTCTTCTCTCCTTGGTTAGTTGCCATCCATTGTTTCTTGTCTTGCCTTCTGGTGCTTTGGAGAATAGGTTGACCCCCTCTTCTTCTTGGCAGCCCCGCAAATATTTGAATACTGCTGTCATGTCCACCCTAGTCCTACTTTTCACTAGTCTAGACAAACCCAATTCCTGCAACCGTTCTTTATAGGTTTTAGCCTCCAGCCCCCTAATCATTTTTTCTGCACTCTTTCTAGAATCTTTACATCTTTTTTATATCGTAGCAATCAAAACTGGATGCAATATTCTAAGTGTGGTCTTTCTAAGGCTTTATAAAATGGTGTTAACACTTCAGGTGGTCTCATATGATTTCAAGCCAACACAGCTCCAGATTTTTATTTTATTTCATTGTTAATGTTGATTTTGTTCAAGTTTTTACATGGTCCCTTTGAAAGATTCTAAGCAACTTACAGTCCTGTATAAAGCGACAGAGCTAAAAATAGTACAGTTAAAAAAAAAAGATCAGAAAATATATATTTAACTATTTTTGTTCCATCTCAACCATCCATCTGGTCCCCAAAGGCTTTTTTTTTTAAAGTCAGGACTTCAAAGTGTTTTTGTAACTTAATAGAAATTGGAAAAGGCTGTGGCGAAGGATACAGCAGCTGTAGAGGAGCCCCCCCCCAAAAAAATGAGACGGGAGGGAAAGGAGGCTGAAAGCAAAAGGCAAACATTAGCTAGATAAGAAGGCAATTCCATCAATGGGAAGCTGGTACTGATCAGCTGAATCATTGGTCTGTTTCAGCAAAGTTCTCATAAGACTTTTCCGGCTGTGCAAAACAAATCAGTAAAATGAAGTGCTGCTTATATTTACCAGCTGGGAAACGCTGCCCTACGTGGCTTTAACAGCTTCTCTGAATCTCTGGAAGCTTCCTGCGTATGAGCGGGAGGTGTTTGGAAACCATGTGCTTCCAAGAGAATCAATCAATCTCGTTGATCTTGGAAAGACTTAACCAAGTAAGCTTCCGTCACTCAAATACTCTACTGAGGATTATGTGAATTTGGTTTTCCTGTTTTGTAATCAAGGTAGAGATTCTTCATTTCCAGGTCACCATTCACACTTTCCACAAATGAAAAGAACAAGGTGTGAGGCCACATGGTCACTGGAATTATGAGACCAGGGGTATCCATAGGACAAGGTTTCTCATCCTTGGCAATTTCCAGGTGTGGGGACTTCAACCCATCGAGGACCGCAGGGGTGGTGGAATTCTGGGATTGGAAGTCCACCTAGCTGGAAATGCTCAAGGTTGGGAGATACAGCCATACAGTGTGGTCCAAACAGTGGAGATGGCAGCCATCATGGTGAGATGGAACTTGTACCTATTTTTTACACAGGTCACATTTTGTTGTGGACCTACTTGGTTAGGTTTTTGTTAGAAAAAGAAGGCGTTTTGCCACTGAAGGCAGAATTATAGGCAGATGGAGAGACACCCCTTCTTTCTTCCTTTTCACTGTAGCTCAGGAGAGACTTTTCATTCCTGAAGTGTCCCATCCATCGCCTCTCTCTGCAGCTATTGTAGCATCTCTGTGGGATCCATCTTTACAATGCACTGACATTTTATTTCTTTGTACTTTGTCTGAAAGGTCACACATTCCTTTTTAGTTGTATGTTATTATGGGACTTTGGGGGAGGGCATAGACACTGACAAAAAAATCAGCAATAAATCTTTCAAAGAATGTAATTTTCCTGCTCTGGAAACCCCCAAGCAGGATCCCTGCAGCATCAGTTTATTTTCTCTAGTTTTTAAAATAAACTTTAGAAGATGTCTTAACTTTTGAATCTGAAAACCGTGGTGGATGCACACATGTGATACCCACAAAAGCGAATTTGTCAGTAATTTTCTTCTGTTTACAATAGAATAGAGCTGGAAGGGACTTTGGAGGTCTTCTAGTCCAACCCCCTGCTCAAGCAGGAAACCCTATATCCATTCCAGGCAAGCGGTTGTCCAATCTCTTCTTGAAAACCTCCAGTGATGGAGCCCCCACCGCTTCTGGTGGCAAGCCGTTCCACCGGTTAATTGTTTTCACTGTTAGGAAGTTTAGTGCCTTGTAAATGCAAATCACGTTGCAAATTATTTTGCAAAGTGTAAGTTTCCCTTAATGAATGCATATTGCCCCAATGTAATCTCTTATTAAAAAAAATACCCACTGCCGCTGTTTATACAGCACTTTCAATATTGCTCCTTCTTTTCGAAGGCAAATCGAAGGCAGACCAAGAAAGGAAATTCCTGACCATTTTTTTTCTTTTGCCCCATTTTAGGCTTTTGTGGCAGGAGAGCAATACATTGTTTTTAAGAGTCCACCCCAAAGTACCCCCTCTACTTCGTTTGTTGCAGAATTTCAAGGCTGGCTACAGTCCTAGAATTATCTGGCCTTCATAGGCTAAGGACTTCCCTTTGGCCGTTGCAAAAATTACATCCTCCTGATTTTTGCCGGATCCCATCTGAGTCCACCACTGGGACAAAAGGTTTGTTCTTCCAAGCTTTTGGGTTCATGCTGGAGCCCATCCTCAACTACTTTCCCTCTCTCTTTCCAGAATATATTCTGGAGATATTCATATTCTGGAGAGACCGAAGTTCCCTGAAGATGGGCTCCAGCTTAGAAGAATAAAGTTTTGGTCCCGGTGACCGACTCAGATTGGATCCTGCAATATTAACCTGGGCCACAAATATTTGCTTTCATTCATAAGTGCTTTTTGTCCAGAGTAGACATCAGGAATAAAGTAGCTCACCCGTTCCCCTGATTCTGGATTGATGCAATGACAGAAGAAACCCGCTCTTAGCATCCCTTTTTAAGTCAGCATCTTCCATCAGCTTTTGGAAGGAGGGCTGCAAAAAAGTTCTGTCTGTCAACAGCGGAAGGGGACGTCAATGGCCAAAGCATCACCTTGGCATGCTTCAACAAGCTCTCGAGGTGAGACGAAAGGATGGGCATCTGACAGCTCTTACAAACACTTGCCACTTCGCTTCCCATTGTCAAGTGCCTGAAAGAAATCATTTAAGTGATATTTGTTTGTCCTTTCTTAGCGAGCTCACTTTTCATGTCTTCAATCAGGCTGTTTCTGCTTTTATTCCATCAGGACGAATCGGTCTGACTCCCATTCCCAGCCGGAGGTGCTTTGCTGCAAAGGTGGAGTGCTGAGGGCCACCAGGTGTGTTTGTTTGAGCAAGACGCTTGCAAATTTGTGCTCCAGCCCAGTAAGCACAAGAAAAAATGGAAAAACCAAGAGGCAGTTAGAATGGATTGCTCTGAGTATCGTCGCTGGGCACGGTGGGAGAAATTAAGTTTCTGGTCTTCAAGGTGACTGCAAAAACACAGGTTGGGGAGGCCTCAAGTTGCAGCAAAAATAAGAGGCAGGATTTCCCCCTGGGTTCCTCACTTCTCTTATCCGGAATCTGAATTCAAAACTTGTGCCCAAAACGATCCTTGTTCTGGATTTGGGAATTCCATGAAAATGTATCTTGTTAGAAGGGGGAAAGGGTTTTATTAATTATTCTTATGGTTGATCACACAACCAGCCAGATGTTTAGACTGCATTTGGCATTTTTGGTCCATCTATTGAATCCTTCCCAGCACCTGGGATAGGCAGAGGTTGTTAATCAAAGGTCTCGTCCTAGGATGTCAGCTGTCCCAAGTCAAGCTGCCTTTTGCAATTGACTGATAGGATTTTGTCAATGCCGATGGTGTTTGAATGGTGCTCCAGATGTTTTGAAATTGTATCCAGGCCCCTATTACTGTTTTTTCCTTTCTTTCTTTTGTCGCAGTCGTTCCACTTTTATTTTATTTGTATATTTGTTTCATTTGCAGATCTTCATATTTTGCAATCCCCCCCTCAGTTCTTTCTCTTCTCTTCTCCTGTCTCCAAGTACTGCCACATCCATTATCCAGACTTTGGGGGGGGTCTTTCTTAGCGACAATTGTTATGATTATTGCATTTAGTTCACTCCTGATGATGAGACTAAATAAACCTCAGTAGGAATGGCTAGATCATTTTGCTTCCAATCCAGGACACATTTTGCTCATCTCTGAGCTCTTTTTTATTTGGTTTGCCATTTTTTTTTTATTAAAACTCCCTCTTGCGAACCTGCCAATCTAGCCCCATCATTAAAACGTCCACTTTTATATGCATCGCATCCTCGAATTCAAATTCTTCAAATTGGATGCCTTTTTGATGCTTTTATTTTTAGCCAGGATTGGCAGAAGTACAAACCCTGAAAGATTTGCAGTGACCTAAGTGCAATTCTGAAAGTCCAAATGAAGCTGGCCACTTGAAAAAAAAATTGCCACCGGCACAAAACCCAGAAGCAGGTCAACTTCTGAAGACACGATTCTAATCATCTACAGATGTCAGAGCAGGGGGCCACGGAGAACATTTCAGCTGCGTTGCTCTTGAGCGGAGATGGCCTCATGAATAAATATGCCAGCACCCTAAAATTGCCATTTTCAGCCTGAGCTTCATGCTTTCTCTCCTGTCTGCTTTGCATTCTATTGCAGGACATCCAAAGATCGGGGGGGGGGGGGAGAACATTCATTCCCACAATGGAAGAAGGGATGGTGAAAGTGATGGAGGGATGGTGGAGCCAGCAAAACTGACCTTTCAAATGAAAGAGAAGAATTACCGTAGTCTAGTTTGGCTTCCGTTTTGGAAACCACGCCTGGATTTTGTCCTTGAAACCGAAACCAATGAAACTTTAATTTGGGGTATGGGTGATTTGAACGACTTTGTTGCTATAGAAATGGTTCAAAGCATTTAGAAATGGAAAGGTTTGAAGCTGTCACTTTTTTCTGGGATTCACTATTATTTTTTCTTCCTTATTCACTTCTTTCTGCCCTTCTCTTCTTCTCTCTTTAACTTCTTCCTCGTTTCTATTTGTACTTTGCCTTATTAAAAAGTGCAACTAAAAATGCTTAAAAAGGAATTCTATTGCAGGACATGCCAAGGAGGGCTGTCAAAAATAGTCAGTGGATGGCGACCATGACAATGCCATTAAAGCCAAGACATCCATTGCATTAAAAAGGACAGGACCTCAACCACAACATCACGGTGACAAGTTTGGCTTCCCTTGCAGATCCTTTTGAATTCCAGTAAAAAAAATGTTTGTATCTCAGGGTAGAAGAATAGAATGGAATGGAATAGAATAGAATAGAATAGAATAGAATAGAATAGAATAGAATAGAATAGAATAGAATAGAATAGAATAGAATAGAATAGAATAGAATAGAATAGAATAGGAATGGAAACAATAGAATAGAGTGGAAACAATAGAACAGAACAGAACAGAATAGGAATAGAAGAATAACTAGAATTAGAATTAGAATTAGAATGGAGCTGGAATGGAATGGAATGGAATGGAATGGAATGGAATGGAATAGAATAGAATAGAATAGAATAGAATAGAATAGAATAGAATAGAATAGAATAGAATAGAATAGAATAGAATAGAATAGAATAGAATAGAATAGAATAGAATAGAATAGAATAGAATAGAATAGAATAGAATGACCTGGGAGGTCTTCTAGTCCAGGAGAAGCAGGAGAAGTGGCTGTCCAGTCTCATCTTAAAAACTTCCAGTGTTGGAGCACCCACAACTTCTGGTGACAAGCTGTTCCACTGGTTAATTGTCCTCATTATTAGGAAGTTTCTCTTTAATCCCAGGTTGCTTCTTTCCTCTACTTTTAGGGGTCCTTGGTACTCTCTGAGCTTGGTTGTTTTCTTGCAGACATTTTATTACCCAAGCTACATAGGTAAGATGATGATGTTACCTAGTTTGGGTAATGAAATGTCTGCAGGAAAACAACCAAGTTCAACAAAACTCCAACGACTCTACAGGCCTCCTCCCTCCTCCTCCTCCTCCTCATCCTCCTCCTCTGTAAATCCCATTCCTTTCTAGCACTGGTGTTACCTACCGTGTTTCCCCGATAGTAAGACACCCCCGATTGTAAGACGTATCGGGGTTTTCAGGGGGTCGGCTAATATAAGCCGTACCCCGAAAGTAAGACATATTACTCCTGCCCACTTCCGCCTCCTGCTTAAAATACTTAAATACTTAAAATACTTAAATACTTAAAATACTTAAAATACTTAATATACTTAAAATACTTAAAATAAAACTGACAATTGTTTTCCAATCAATATAAGCCGTACCCCGAAAGTAAGACATAGTGGGGCTTTTGGGGATAAAAAGAAAGTGTGACGCTGTCTTGCTTTCGGGGAAACACGGGGTAGTTTGGTAATGAAATGTTCTGCAAGAAAACAACCAGGTTCAGAGAGCATCAATGATTCTTCACCCTTGAGTCCTAGCTCCTTCCAAGGAGCGTTGTAACCAATTAACTCCCGCAAGTTCTCCTTTTTGGTTGAAAGCCTGCAGCTCCTTTCACCAGAGAGAAGATGCAGTTGGGTTTTAAAAACACCTGAGTGGCTGACTGGCTCTAGCAAGCATCAGCAGTAATTCTGTGCCAGCCCCTTCCAGACTCTTGGAATCCACAATCTTTTGTTGTTGCCTTCTTGCAAAAGACAAGCAAGAGGGAGGAGAACCCATAATTAAGTTTCTTTAGAAAGCATCCTTGCATCTGGACGTCTGTTGTCATGAAAAAGCTGATCAGAAGCCGTTCCTTGATTCCTGTTCCTAATTGCTAATTATTATTATTATTATTAGCATGATTACAGGATCCTTTGTTTCTCCATTATACATTCAGAACAATCTCGAGGAAAACACAGCAACCGAAAAGAGTCCTCAGAATTAGTATTTAGCAGGGCAATTGAACAGGAAGCAAGAATATGGCCGTCAGATATTGTGAATTTTCTAAAGTCCCAAGAAAATCCAAGAAGGGAACGTATATTGTCAAGACTTCTAAGTTCATGTGAAAGGTTTAAATTAATATAGGCCAGTTTTATGCCAAGACTGTCACTTCTTTTATAGGTTAATGCATTTCTTCTATTTTTGGCAACAGTGTGCAAGTGATAAGCTTTCCATCACAAGGAAACCCATCTTACTCCATGTAGCCTTCATGTTCCTCAAGCATCACCTTCAGCCAATGTTTCTAGACACAATCTTCTTCCCTCCAGATGTTGAGGGAGTTGATGGTAGTCAGATGTCAGCAAAGAAATATCTAAAGCCAGATTGGGTTGGCTTAATTTTTTCCCATATTTTCAGGTGTCCTTTCAACTCATTTGAATCCAAGTGGCCTCAGCTCTGGGCCTCCGTAGATAACTTCATTGATGCTGGTTCACTTTGCATGATGGTTTCTCCTCCTACTTTCACTCTGGATGGTGGTTCTCCTCCTATTTTCACTTTGTATGGTGGTTCTCCTCCTACCTTCAGAGAAATTCTAGTTGCTGGGTCAGACCTTCCGCTCTTGCCCCAATCATGCAAAAGCTCTAAAGCATCATGGGAAATAAAACAGTACAGAAATGCTGGGGCCAGACAAGCCTTCCATATCCCAAGAGAGGACCTTCCAGAGTCCAAGAGAACTTGTGTGGTGAGAAGAGGTGTTGTTCTCCCTGTTCCTGCTTGGAGTAGACCCTGGTGGCTTTCTCCCCAGTGGGCAGCAGACTAATGACAATGACACAGCCACGATAAAAAGTTCTGGCAACAAGATTTTCTTGGTTGTCACTGCACTCTAGAAATAGCTTTATTTCCACCTACTGCCAGCTGACGGGTCTCCCCAAAGACTCTGCAGGATCCAGCACAGCTGAGATGGTTCAGCCTCTTCTGGGGAGGAGAGGGCAAGCATGACTTTGGAAGGTCTCTGGGGCGAAGAAGCTGCCAGCCTGAGTGACACTTTTAATATTGTACTTATTATTGGTGGCACAGCAAGGGCAGTCCGAGTCCTGCTGTTTGCTGGACCGCTTCCATCCTATATGTTGCCAGTCTTCCCATCTAAGGGGGTCTGGCATCCATAGGGTTTTGTTTTCATGGAAGAAGAGGAAGAAAAAGGAAACCACTAGGTCCAAAAGAACCAGTCCATTTGTCAACTCTACAATGAACCTGGCTGCAGCCATCTTTCTCCTCATTCTAGGTTGCCACACGAATGGAGGGAGGGGGCTTGCCCAGATGCTTTGCTAATCAAAATAATCTTCTGTCCCATGGGAACCAAGGTCATCTACTGCTCCCGCGATCAGGGACTGGGCGTCATATAAAAAAGCCTGCCAAATGAATATATTGGGGGATGTAGTTGATGGCATAGTTTTGTGGGTCAGATATTATACTTTGTAACTGGGTAATTTTTAGTGGGAAATTCAGACTTGGTTTCACTTTTGATTGTGCCGATACTCTATAACGGATAAACCTGTTCTTTGAGGAATTTCCAGGCCTCGGAGATCTGCTTTATTCGTCTCTGTCTGTCAGAATCATGATACCATTTTCATATCTGGTTTCCCCATTGCCTCTGCTTGTGAGCAACATGAATTCCCCCTTGACTTTGCTTATCAGAAGATCACAAAAGGGGATCACGTGACCCCGGGACACTGTAACCATCATAAATATGAGTCAGTTGCCGAGTGTCTGAATTTTGACCCTGTGACCCTGGGGATGGTACAACAGTCATAAGTTTGAAAAACGGTCTTCTGTCACTTTTTTCTTAGAGCAGTTGTAACTTTGAACGGTCACTAAATGAACTGTTGCAAGCAGAGGACTATCTGTATTTCAGTTTCAACCAGTATTTCTTCTCAGGGAGCTTCTTCATTAGAAAATCTTTTATTTATTTATTAAATGTATTGGCCCCTCATCCTCCCACAGGTAACTCTGGGTGACAAAAGATATATACAATGAGAGTAAAATACTGTAAAAATATAAATACTCAACCCAACTACAAGACCGGGAGGGAAGGAGAGAGAGAGAGAGAGAGAAGGATGAGGAGGAAAGGAAATCATCATTTCTTTGACAGTTGTTTTCAAAAATACTTTTATGGGTCAAGTTGAATTTAATTAAGATGTATATAAGATAAGTTGGCAGAGGAAAACACACACACTAGAAGCAGCAAGACAAACTCAGATTAAAGTAACAGATGAATTATCAAGTCAGTTGCAGCCAATACATTGGAGGAAGCTCCATAGCAAAATATGTGACTTAAGGAACTTATTTAGCTCTCTTTGATTAGCTTCCATCTGTTACTTCTTGTCCTGCCTTCTGGTGCTTTGGAGAATAACTTGACCCCCTCTTCTTTGTGGCAGCCCCTCAAATATCAGAAGACTACTATCATGTTCTCCCTATTCCTTCTTTTCATTAAACTAAATATAGCCAATTCCAGCAACCGTTCTTCGTATATTTTAGCATCCAGTCCCTTAATCATGCTCTTCTCTGCACTCTTTCTAGAGCAGTGTTTCTCAACCTTGACAATTTTAAGGCATGTGGACTTCAACTCCCAGAATTCCACAGCCAGCAATGCTGGCTGTGGAATTCTGGGAGTTGAAGTCCACATGCCTTAAAATTGTCAAGGTTGAGAAACACTGTTCTAGAGTCTCAGCAACTTTTAAATTGAGAATATTTCCATTGGTGCCCATTAAAAAGAAATAACTAGAAATATGATGCATCAGTCAACTGGATTTTCCTAACATCTTAGTCACCCCTGAGCCAAGTTTCTCCTCAAAGCAGAGTTGGAGTAAAATGGGGTGAACTTTCTAACCACAAACCCTCAAATTGGTCCAGCAGAGAAATTGAGCATGCAGACTGTAAGCTGGCTTTCTGCAACCTTTCCCAAGAAACGATTCAGATGAGGCCTGGATCCCATCACCCACCCTCCAAGGCTGGACCTCTCCCCAGTCCAACTAATTTCCCCCAGCACCATGATGAATAGCTCTGTCAAGAGAGTGACAACTTTGTAATCTGTTGGAAGACAGATGGTTTCCTCTAAGAAGAGGGAAAACTCTTCAATGAAGCTTGAACAGGACTGAGAAGAAAACAATGATGTGGAGAATTGGGCGGGGGGGGGGGAGAGAAAGATGGGGAGGGATGAGGGGATGTTTTTTGAGATTTTCACAAATCTTAATTTTCTACTTTCAATTAAAACTCAGGAATTGTTTAAAGATGTGCCACTGAAGAAGGTGGAAACTGAGATGGTAATTTGAATATCTACTAGGACATTGATGGCGAACCTTTTAGAGACCGAGTACCCAAACTGCAACCCAAAACCCACTTTTGCATAGTCGGGTGCCAGGTGGGTGTGGCCCATTGGGTGGGCGTGGCTCACTGGGTGGGCGTGGCTGCGCTGGTAATGGCAGACTGGGTGGGACTAAAAAGTTCAATCAATCAATTCCAACTTTGCAAGAACTTTTTTTTCCCCACAAGAAGTTGAAATTGACTGATTGATTGAACCTTTTTTTTTTTGTACATGATGGTGGAGGCCTAAAGTGAAAAGGTTTTATAAAACACAGCTGAAGGCCTAGGACTGGGGCGACAGCACTCGTGCCCACAGAAAGGGCTCTGAGTGCCGCCTCTGGCACCCATGCCATAGGTTCGCCACCACTGTACTAGGAGATATTTCTGCTTCTCCTTCTGTCTTCCACGTGCACACAATCGCATGCACACAGTCACATACACTCATGCCCAGCCACCAGATAATTGGCTAGTCCTCTGTGCTGAAAGATGCAGATAAATAGTCATATTTCAGATGATGAATTCTAGCTGGTAGTGTTATCCACTGTTTTGGCTTGGCTTGTCTGGTGCCTAAAATAGTTAAAGAGCTTTGAAAAATGAGGAGGATTTCAGGGTTTTTACAAGGTTTTCAGCTTCACAGTTGCCAAGGGGCGGTGTGTGATGAATGAAGGTTGGGAAGGGAAGAGGGCAGAGGAAGAGGAGGAAAATGAAGGAAGGAAGGAAGGAAGGAAGGAAGGAAGGAGACAGAGAAGGAGGAAGGAAGGAGAGAGAGGTAGGAAGGAAGGAAGGAGAGAGAGGTAGGAAGGAAGGAAGGAAGGAAGGAAGGAAGGAAGGAAGGAAGGAAGGAAGGAAGGAAGGAAGGAAGGGAGGGGGAAGGGGAAGGGATTGAGATTTCTGGGAGTTGAAGTTCATCCATCTTAAAGTTGAGAAACACTGCATTAGAGGAATCCTGCTGGACGAACAACTAATCAACTAATCCAACACAGATGCATTCATTGAGCGCAGCTGTCCAATCCTGGCATCCAGGTATATTGGACGACACATTGTGGGAAACCTGGTTTAACGCAGACTCAGAATCACACCAACCATACTTGGTGGCCAGTGTGGTGCTCTTTCACAGGAATAGTCATAGCCCAAGGGAGGATCATCTGCAGAAGATACCAAACTTGGTAGCTACATCCTCTGGATTTAAAAAAAAAAAAAGTCTCCATGAGACAAAAATCAAATTCTGGGTAGTCCATGAGCAGCAACCCCTTTTCCGTCCCCAAATGATAACCCTATTTATCACTGTGATTCATTTCTAAAGTCTACGTTTTAACTGCTGATAAATTTAACCATATTTCTATCCTTTTCCTTCCTGGTTTCTACAGCTTTGGCAGGGACAGCTTTCCCTCAGATCCAGATGTGTAGATATTAAGGCCCAGTTTGTACAAGCCTGTTTGGTATCAGACGATGTTGGCAATTAAGCAAAGGCAGACAACAAGTATGTCATAATAAGCACCAAAGTTCCAACACCACAGCGAGAGGCCTTCTAATTGCTACTAGATCAACTGCTGCTCAGAATCTTTCTCACTGCATTATTTTTACCCTATTCCCATTCAGTCTGAGGGAGCAGAAGTGGCTTTTGATGTCTCCCCCCCCCCACTCAAGGAGACGAAAAATTCTGCAATGCTGAAGAAATTTTTGGAGCCTAGGAGAGAAAAGGGAGGTTTCAAACCAAGGCAGAGGAGGAAGAGTTAAGACTTTTCAGCCTTACCGCCAGTGAGACCTCAGTCCATCCATTAGGAAGTCCATGTGAAGTGAGATCAAACAGCTCGCCATCCCTCTGCCTTAAAGTATCACTAATTAATGAGAGCTGGAATATATATTTCACCTAATTTCTAGGATTCTGCAATCTAACTCCTTTTTTTCCCCTGGCATTAAACCTGATTAATGAGATCTTGTTTGCTTGGTTTTGCAAGACCATCCTCAAGTTCTGTCAGAATCCAATTATATTTCATCTCTAGTTATCAACTATGGAAAACCCCATTTCTGCCCTCTCTGGATTCTGTCATACGATGAAGGGGAAGGGGGGGTGAACAAAGGGGTTTTATGGCCCTCACATCCTTCGGTACAACTTCAAAGGGACTGAATGTGGATCTCACCAAGAGGACTGACCATAACAATATGGCCATCAGCTTTCATCTACTCCTCTCTGAAGTCTCCCTTCCGCCAATTGTGAGGAAAAGGGGGTGGAAATGTAACACCTGGGAGTGTCGCTGGAAGGACGGTGGGGTGGGGGGCTGCTGGGGACCCCTTAAAACCTTGAACCGTAGGGCTTGGGCCCCAGGTCCTGTCTAGAATGCCTGCAACCATCTTCTCTTAATAAAGGATGCCTGTTGGAAGAAATATTCCAAGAGTTCTGTCTTCTTAAGATGCAAAGTGGGATGGGTCCTTACATTAGACAGGACCTGCAGAATTAGTCCACCTGGAAGGAAGAACCTTGCCGGGGGACTTTGCAAAAATTACCATGTCAGACGACGGAGCAGGGAAGGGAGAAAACTCCCTGGAAAGGGAGCCGCTGCCCCAACTGAAACCCTGCCAGATGTCGGGATCTGAGAGGTCACATTCCTCAGGAGAAGAGGTGGGGGAGACACAAGACCGCAACCCTCGGTGGTCAATGGGCATTGGAAAGAAAGGCGAGTGGGAAAAGAAATCAAAAAAGGTGACCCTGAGACGGGGGGGCAACCAACCAGAATGGAAGCAGGAGATGGAGAAATCCCTGCACGCAAGTGAAGAGGAAGGGAGCTGGGCACCGTACTCGGGCTGGATCCTAGAGAAAGCTATTGACCTGATGAAGAGAACGCTCAGCTCCCTAGGAGAGGAGAATTCTGAGCCCTACGGCCGCCCCAGCTCCTGGAGCCGCAAAGGGAGAGACACCGAGGGGGAAGTGGAACCTACAGCCCCAGGGACATCTGCTGATCCAGTAGTCCCCAGTCCCCGCCGACCCAAGGCACCGATCCATTCAAAGACTCCCGCCGCTGGACGTGAGATTCAAGGGGGAGCCAACACGCTTGGGGTTTTTCCTAAGTCCTCAGCTACATGGGGGAATAAGGGCGGCACATCCCCAGCGACAAAGCCCATATCCAGATTGTGCAATCTGCTCTGGACGGGCCGGCCGCAGATTGGGTGGTGAACTTGCACGACTCCAATGCCCCAGAGCTCAACAACTTCAACCCTTTCATGTCCTCTCTGAGAAGGCGATTTGAGGACCCCCTGGCTGATCGCAAAGCCTGCGAAAGGATCAAAACGATGAGGCAAGGCAAACGCCCGGTAGCCGAATATACGCAAGAATTACGGGCCATTGCCAGCAAACTGAACTGGCCGGAAGACATCCTCCTTAGCCATTTCAAAGACGGCCTAAACTACGACCTATATGACGCTTGCCTGACCCAAGGGGACCCACACCAATTTGAGGAATGGTACGTCCTGGCAGAGGAAGCAGAGATTGACATATTGAAGAGGCACCGCCGAGGAAAACAATGGAGCTGCTCACTGCCTGAGTTGACACGTGAACCAGTGAAACCATTGGCTATGGCCAAGAAGCAAATGGGGTGTTTCAAGTGTGGGAGAGAAGGGCATCGGGCTGTAGAATGCCGCTCAAAAGCCCCCCAGCACAACCCAGACAGATCACCGGCCAGCAAATCCGGAAAGTCTCCGGCTAAGCCAAAAGAACCTGCCATGAGAATGATGGAGGCTGTGGAATCCCCCACCTCTGCTCATCAGGGGGAAAGAACTCCAGCCTACACCGCAGGGCCGGTGGATGCCTCAGACAACAGCTCAGAGGGCGAACCCCTGGTAAGTGGACACGTCGCACCCATCCTCAAGACAGTGACTATATTAATTCCCCCCATGCCCAAAGTCATGAAGGTGAAAGTTCTGGCTGCACCCGCTGCCTCATTAGCCCGACGCTGTGGGGAATCTGGGCATTCCGTCGAGGAGACTGGAACAACCAGTTAGATGGGTCCATAGCAGGGGGGGTGCCAGCTACCCTAGCCACTTTACCAATGCACCTCTCCCTGGGCAAACATGAGGAAGACATAACGTTTGTAGTGACCCCAGGCATGGAATGCCTGATGATCCTAGGGATGGAATGGTTAAAAAAATAGAACCCCTGGGTGAATTGGAGGACGGCAGAAATCAAATTCCCGAAGGGGGACCCTATGGACTTAAAATCCCAAGGGGAGCTACCAAAATTAAGAACAGAAAAAGCATCCATGGGAGAGGAAAAGGGACTACCAGAAATACCAGAGGAATACAGGGACCTTGCTGAGGTTTTCAGTGAGGAGAGGGCGGATGAGCTCCCCCCCCCACCGACCCACGGACTGTGCCATTGAATTCAAGCCTGGGGCAAAACTCCCGAAGCCCAGATTATACTCCATAAGCCCAAAGGAGGAGGAGGAAATGGAAAGATTCATAAAGAAAAACCTAAAAAGGGGGTTCATTGAGCCAGCCAAGCCTAAAGTGGCTGCCCTGGTCCTCTTTAGAGAGAAGAAGGACGGCTCTTTACGCTTATGCGTGGACTATAGGTCCCTGAATACAATCAGTGAAAGCAACCTATACCCCCTGCCCCTCATGAAGGACATGTTGTCACACCTCTCGAAAGGAAAAAAAATTTTTCTAAACTAGACCTAAGGGAAGCTTACTATCACATGAGAATTAAGGAAGGGGATGAATGGAAGACCGCATTTAACTGCCCAATGGGGTGCTACCAATTCAAAGTCTTGCCATTTGGATTACTAGGGGTCCCTGCTGTATTTATGCAATTAATCAATGACGTTCTAAGGGAGCACCTATTTAAGGGGGTCCTGGTTTACTTAGATGACATTCTTATCTTCACCAAATCAAAAGAGGAACATGTCAACTTAGTCAGAGCAGTTTTAAAGAAACTGCGAGCCGCCCACCTATATGCCAAACTCTCGAAATGCGAATTCCACCAGGAAAGGATAGACTACCTAGGTTATCACATATCCCCACAGGGCATTGAAATGGACCCAGAGAAGGTCAGAGCAGTATTAGAATGGGCACCACCCTGCACAAGAAAGCAACTGCAAAGTTTCCTGGGTGCAAACTTTTACCACCAATTCATCCCCTCATTTGCCCAGATAGCCCTGCCCCTCACGAACCTACTAAAAATGAAGGGAGCATCCTCAGTAAAACCTAGCCAGCCACTAACCTGGACAATGGAGTGCCAAGCAGCATTTGAGAGATTAAAGAGACTTTTCTCTGCCGAACCAGTACTGAGGCACCCAGACATGGATAAGCCCTTTGTAATACAGGCGGATGCAAGTGATGTGGCAGTGAGGGCTGTATTATTACAAGAAAACAATGAAGGGTATTGCAACCCTGTGCATATACATCCAAGAAACTCACGGAAATGGAACAGCGCTGGCCCATATGGGAGAAAGAGGCATACGGGATATGTTGGTCACTACTCACATGGCACCAGTTCCTTGAAGGCAACAAAATCCCCTTCCAGGTGTGGACAGACCACAACAATTTGGAAGCCTTGAAAACACCCAGGAAGCTCAACCCCAAGCAAGCCTGCTGGTCCCAGCATTTTCACCAGTTCCAATTTACGCTCAAGCATTTGCTGGGGGGAAAGAACTTCCTGGCAGATGCACTATCTTGTATGCCCCAATAAAACAGCACACAAGCCACCGACTCTAAACCGATGATGGTAGAATCACAACTGGCAGTGCCAGCAACCACCAGAGCCCAAGCTAAATTAAAATCACAGCTGGGCAGCCAAACCGGAATTGAATTCCGGAAAAGTTTGGAAACAGATGAATGGTTCCAGAAAAACAAAAATGTGTGCACAATGAGAGACGGGCTGCCTTGGGTGGGGGAAAAGTTATATATACCAACAACCCAAAGAGTCACATTCATGCAGCTTTGCCACGACACAAAATCAGCAGGGCATTTTGGATTTGTAAAAACATTACACTTAATTAAACGACAATTTTGATGGCCATCCATAAAAAGGACATAGAAAGTTATGTGGCCAGCTGCCCAAAGTGTGCAACTGCCAAGAGGTTGCAAGGGAAATCGCCCGGACTGTTACAAACAGTGGCAAATCCCCCCCGCCCCCTGGAGGGAAATAGCCATGGATTTTATAGTGGAATTACCAGAAAGCAATGGGAATACTGTTGTCTGGATGGTCACGGACTTGTTTTCCAAACAGGTGCACTTTATCCCTTGCCAAAAGATTCCCACCGCAAAAGCCTTAGTGAAACTTTTCATCCAGCACATTTACAGATTGCATGGGGCACCCCGATGCATCATATCTTATAGGTGAGTACAATTTACATCTGCATTTTGGAAAGAATTTTTATCCCTCTTAGGAACCACTCAGGGAGTGACATCTAGCCATAATCCACAAGGGGATGGTCAAACAGAACGCTGTCACTCAGTACTTGAGCAATATTTAAGATGCTTTCTTAATTTCCAACAGTCGGAATGGATGGACTTACTCCCTTTAGCAGAAGTTGCCCACAATAATGCAGTCCACTACAGCACAGGTTACACTGCTTTTCAAATAGCCACCGGTCGAAGTTTCAACCCCATGACAGAATTAACCCCAAATGAACCGGCGATCCCATCACTGAAAAAATGATGGAACAATTACAAAACACCTGGCCAATAGTTAGAAAAGCACTAGATGAAGCTAGGCAGACATACAAAGCACAAGCCGATAAAAAAAGGGTTGAGCCTACACCATTCATTATAGGAGAAATGGTGTACTTATCTACAAAATACCTAAAGTCCCTACAACCCTGTAAAAATCTTGGACCAAAATATATAGGGCCTTTTCCAATTAAAAGAATCATAAACCCAGTAACAGTAGAATTAGAATTACTCAAAAATCTCAGGCAAGTACACCCATTTTTCATTGCAGCTTGCTGAAAAGAGAGCATCAGTCATTGTTACGGCCAAAAATCCCCCCACTACCACCTCCAATCATGGTGGAGGGCGAACAACACTTTGAGATAAAGGAAATCCTAGATTCTAGGAGATATCATGGAGCAAATCAGTACCTAGTTGCATGGAAACACCTCCCTGCCTCACAAAATGAGTGGGTCCATAAATGTCATGTCAGAGCCCCGAAGCTATTAAAGAGGTTTCACACAGAGTATCCTAACAAGCCTGACTAACTTTTATACCTGTTTTGTTTTCTTTTCAGGTGGATCTCTCTTATTTTTAAGGGGGCAGGATGTCAGAATCCAATTATATTTCATCTCTAGTTATCGACTATGGAAAATACCATTTCTGCCCTCTCTGGATTCTGTCATACTACGAAGGGGAATGGGGATGAGCAAAGGGGTTTTATGACTCTCACTTCCTTCATTAAAACTTCAAAGGGACTGAATGTGGATATCACCAAAAGGATTAATCATAACAATAGGGCCCATCACCTTTCATGTACTCCTCTCTGAAGTCTCCCTTCCATGGCCGTGAGGAAAAGGGGGTGGAAATGTAACGCCTGGGATTGTGGCTGGAAAGATGGTGGGGTGGGATGGGGCTGCTGGGGACCCCTTAAAACCTTGAGCCGTAGGGCTTGGGCCCCAGGTCCTGTCTAGAACGCCTGCAACCATTTTCTCTTAATAAAGGATGCCTATTGGAAGAAATATTCCAAGAGTTCTGTCTTCTTAAGATGCAAAGTGGGGTGAGTCCTTACAAGTTCCTTCTCAGGAGAAGAGGCAATGTTCTTCAAAGGCAACATTTGCAGTATGCATTCCTCTCTGTAGAACTCTGCAACCTCCTTGGCTTCTCCTGCTTCAGTTGAAGCCCAGGAGAATTCCCCTTAGGGCAGTGATGGCGAACCTTTTAGAGGCAGAGTACCCCAAAACCACCCTGCCCCTGCCTCTGCCCTGTCCCACCCCCCACCCAGCCACTCACTGCCTCCATGGCCCACCGCAAATTGCCTTGGCAGCCCAGCAGCACCATGGTGGTCACGCCCTCTGCTCACGCCCCACAGCATCAACTGCGTGTGAGGGGGCGTGAGGGCGGAGTCTTGTCCCCACTGCCCGGCCGCACCCGGGGGTGACTGTTCAGAAGGGCTGCTGGTGAGGAGGGGGCCACGGTGGGAGGTGGGGCTGGGGCGATGGCATGCGTGCCCACAGAGAGCGCTCTGAGTGCCCCCTCTGGCACATGTGCCGTAGGTTCACCACCACTGCCTTAGGGAGTTCTCACGTCTTTCAGATCAGGAAGAGGGACAGCCAAGGAGATGAGGTGATACCTAGCTAGTTCAATCTAGGGTGTCACATTCTTTCTAAGATTTCTATCCGGCTACAGATGGAGCAGCTCAACTAGACTGAATAGCCAATACTCAACTGCTCAGGGACTTCTGATGATCACCATCCTGACCTGGAGTAAGGGGTAGAATATCTGCAAAGATTCTCCATCATCCAGGTCCTGGTTGTCCCAAAGGTGCCTTTTCAGGAGGCAACTGGCCTTTCTTGTTTTTCTTTGAAGACGTTTCGCTTCTCATCCAAGAAGCTTCTTCAGCTCTGACTAGATCTTTCCATTCCCCATCATCCACTCAGAGCTGAAGAAGCTTCTTGGATGAGAAGCGAAACGTCTTCAAAGAAAAACAAAGGAAGTCCAGTTGCCTCCTGAAAAAGCACCTTTAGGATAAGGGGCAAGAACGGGTACAGCCCAGGGCACCAGCCTACCCCCGTTGCTGTCGTGGTGGCTTCCGTGATGGCTGGCACCATCTTCCTGCTTCTCCTCCCGGGGTCTCCTCGGGCAACTGCAATTGGGAGATTCAGCCTGAGACAGTTTCTGGTCAGTAGGAGCAACAGCTGGTGCTTCTTCTCTTTCTCCCTCAGGTTTTTCTTATTCTGCTATCTCTCAGACTCCAGCAGTTCCTGCAGCCAGCCCTTTAATGGCCCTGCTTTACAATAGTGTGCATTATGAAATTCTGCAGTGTTAATCAAACCAATCACGGCTCAAATCATCAATTTGATTCAGCGAAATGATCCAATTTGATTGACTGTTCATCTTAGGCATTCAAATTAAATTATCAAGTTGATTTCATTTGGATTCTGAATTGATTCTCCCCCTTCCCCCCCCAAAAAAAGCTGTTTCGGTCCAAGGGCAGAAGTGTGCACATCACTCGGCTCAATCCAATTCAATCCGGTGCTTTAAGCTGACTTTCTGATTTGGAGAATCAGAGCAGAACAGCGATGCAGTCCAAAAATCACCTTTGAATCAAATCAAATCTCCAAATACCATACTTGCACAGCCCTCCTTAAAACCCAGGGCTTTAGAGCAAATCCTTGGTTTTATCTATAAAAAAAAATAGCAGAGCAGATGGAATTCTAGAGAAGCTGATTTAGGAAAGAGATTCTCCTTGACTCCATGGATGGCAGGAAAAAAACAGTGCATGAGAATGCATGATAATATAGGGTGCATAAGTCCAAAATCCTATCCAGAAGTGGTCTAATGTCAATCCAGCAGTTGTAACACTGACTTTGGGGAAGTTGTGATGGCTAAGGAAGTGAACTTAAGACAAGATCCCCATTCACACCCTAGAGAGTGTCTTCTAGTTCAACCACAAAGAAGAGGGGGGGGGTCAACCCATTATCCAAAACCCTCCGGAGGGCTGGACAAGAAGCAACTAATCAAGAAGAAATAATAAGGAGAAATTTCCTAAGAGTGAGAACAATCATCCAGGGCCCCTTCCAGCTCTGTTCTTGCATCATGCCAGTTACTACCGGTAGTGAGAAAACGGCCAGAGAGAACTCAAGGTCAACATTAACCATTGAACTAGAAGGAAGCAACATCAACATGTTAAGAGTGGAGAGTTGGCACATTGTATTTTGACCAATTAACTCCAACCAACTTCCAAAACCTCTTCATTTCCCCTTCCTTCTTCTTGTTCTTCATCCTCCTTCATTGGATGGTCAAAAGCCACCAGATCCACATCCAAGGAAAATAATGGACCCTTTAACAATTTGCAGCTTTGGAACATGGCTGACATCCTCATGCAGTTGTGTAACTATTGAGCATAAACCTGGTCTGTATATTTAGCGGAGGGTTTCTCTTGTAATTATAGTATTACTTCATTTAGGAACAAATTCAATCATTTTTTCCCCAAAGTGGTTTTTGCACAAAGTTCACTACAGTATTATACAGAGTAAGGGTGTGCAATCCATTAATCCTTCATGATCATGATCATGATCATGATCTTCTTCTTCTTCTTCTTCTTCTTCTTCTTCTTCTTCTTCTTCTTCTTCTTCTTCTTCTTCTTCTTCTTCTTCTTCTTCTTCTTCTTCTTCTTCTCCTCCTCCTCCTCCTTCTCCTCCTCCTTCTCCTCCTCCTTCTCCTCCTCCTCCTCTTCCTCCTCCTCCCTCACCATCATGGTCATCATTATATTCATCTTTTCCACCATCTGATAATGCACAGTTCTCTGTTCATTTTTCTCTGGGCCATGAGTTTATTTAAGATCAATAAATAGGTGATAGACAGGGAGACAGAAATATGAGCATGCATGTGTACATATAGTATGCAACTAATCCCAATTTGTGATGTTCAGTTTCTCATCAATCAAGACCCATGGTGGTAAATAAGAACCCAACGAAGTTCAACAAAGGCACACACATTTATGGAGTTTATTTCCTAAGTGTAACACTTTATCTGGCACACTTAAATGCGTCTTTTGTACTTGCAAACTGGCTGTTGCACCTTTCCTAATGTGTGCAGGATTTGAATATTCTAAGCATTCTCATGAATGTACGAGCTTGAGGTGTCGCACGGCAAAGCATGGCAAATATAAAGTCTCTACTCCATAAAGCATATTTTCAAAGCCTGAGTGAAAAAACTCAGGCTTGAAAATATACTTTATGGAGTAGAGACTTTGTATTTCTAGAGTCTTGGGTATGAGAAGGAAAGCAGCTGGAAGCTTGAAGAAGTAACATAAAGGTTCGAGAGTTCAAGGCAGAAGAAAAATATCTTCAGAAAAAGTCTTCCAGACAAGCCATGTTGATTTATATTAAGGAAACGGAAGGAAAAACAAGTTGGAAGGTCCAGGGGTGACCTTCTTCCTCTTCTCTAAGTGTAGGACAATGAGAAATTTCAGTAATGGAAACATACAAAGTCTAATCTCTATGATTAGTATTATTGTCATACCAACAGAGGCACCTAAAAAGGGCCAGAACCAGGTGAGCATTTCAGAACAAGATTCGGGAGAGGACTGGTGAGTCCACCCACCCCAGTTCCAAAAGGCGGTGCAGAGAGTGGTGAGGATGGCTGAAAAGATCACTGGCAGCTCCCTCCCTCCCATCCAGGACATAGCACAGAAGTGCTGCTTGAGCAGGGTCTGCAAGATCACCTGGGACACCACACATCCTCTCCACGACCTGTTTTCCTTGTTCCCTTCTGGGAGGAGGGGGCTCCGTGGTATCCAAAGCAGAACATCCAGATTCAGCCATAGTTTCATCCTATACAGCATTAACCTTGTGAACTCTCAAGCTTCCTCCTTCCGTTATATATTCAAGATGGACAGTATTTAATATTTATTTGCTACGTATATGTAGGGATGTGGGTCTATACATATGTTGTTCATAGTATGTTTAGGTGTGTGTCATGTATGTGTTTCACTTTGAGAGCAGGCAACTAAATCTCATTTTTGATGTGTGCCATTGTGCCCACAGTATAAAAATGACAATAAAGGTTATCTTATCTTATCTTAAATCATGATAGCTTAGTTCCCACCCAAATAAGGTCAATATGAATTCCACCCATGGAGGAGTTGATGAACCATGGGGTGACATCAGATGGAACATAAATAAACTAAAGAATAAGGTTGGCTTAGGATACCGTTTGTTGTGCTGTCCTTTCTTTCTGGGCAGTCACAGAATAAACACTGGCCCATCCCTTTACCTTGGGGGGGGCAGTTTATTTCTGGAGGCTCTGCTTTCTCCTTGTTTTCTTGTCATGTTGGGTTGCTACGGTATCACCTACAAAAGGTAGAGATTCAGTGGAAGCCGTCCAGATTTAGTCCAAAATCATAAGGCGAGGGTGCCATCTTCTGGAGAAGGTCTGTAATCCTAACAGTAAACTTCATATTGTATATATTCCTTGGTGTTGAGTGTGCTTGCTGAACTACAATTTCCAGGAGGCCAAGGCAACTTGGCCAATGGTGTGGGATGCTGGGAAATGTAGTCCAGCATCTTCTGGTAGTTCAACTTTTGAGCATACAGATAGCCCCAAGTTATTATTGTTATTACTCAACTGATTTTCATGTATTTAGAAATAATTCAATTCAATCTCTAGATTAAATAATCAAATTCCTTCCCCGAAATGGACAGTAGAACCCAAGGCCCAGAAGAACTTCTGCATCAAAGAAGGTGTGCTATGGACTAATTATCTACAAATTATTTTATTGCACTTTAAATAATTCCAGAAAAAGGACAATTTGTCTCCCTTCTCTTAAGAAACCTTTTCCAACCATAAATCCACAGGGAAGGGTAAACAATAGATAAAGTCACTTTCTTGAAAAATATTATCATTAGATTCCAGAAGGATGAGAAAGAAGACAGGAAGGACTTGGCCAGGATTTTGCAAAGGAGAACTTTGCTTCCATAGACTGAAAAATGACCTGGAGCCCCAACTGAACCATCACCCACAACTTCTTAACACACACTCTCACCTTACCCTGCCCATCAGCTGGCTTGAACCTAGCAGATGAAGCTCTCCTGGGATGAGACCTTTGGCATCTGAACCTTGCTGAAGATCTTCTTGTCTTCCAATTGTGGCCCACGCTCATTCTTGGATGAGGCAAACCGTAGGCGTGCCATGGGCATATTCGGAGTGGCGAACACCCAGACTGAAGCATGGGGCTCTGGGCTTGTGGAGGGTGACCTGTTCTGAGCTATAATCCAGTGGGCCTGGCGTATGCTCCTTGCTGGAAGGAATGAATCTTTGAGACATTGTATAGGAAGGCTGATGTTGCAAGTAAACATCTGGCTCTGGAATAGTGTAGGCGGCTGGGCCAGGCCCTTTCCTCACCACATAATCTCGTCCGGGAGCAATGGAAGTGATTGACAGGCAGGGAGCTGCCCTTTTATTGGGCACCTTGGTGCCCAGGGTCCCAGGCAGCACATATTTGTTGGGAGCTGGAGTTGGGTTATTCAGCCAATAGGGCGTTCGAGCACCTATGGTATACACTGGAGCATTCAGTTCATCAATGGGGTGCAACTTCTCCACGTGATACTCGTTCGGAGCGGGAGTTGTCACTATAGCTAGAAAGCCGGAGAATATTATTATTATTATTATTATTATTATTATTATTATTATTATTATTATTATTATTATTATTATTATTATTATTATTATTATTATTATTATTATTATTATTATTATTATTATTGGCAATGACCCTAAGGCAGCGGTTCTCAACCTATGGGTCGCGACCCCATTTGGGGTCGAACGACCGTTTCGCGGGGGTCGCCGGACACCGCGGTCCGCCATTTTGTGTTTTTTTTGTTTTGTTTTTTTCATCGCACGCGCGCCGCGCATGCGCGGTTCGGGCCATCGCGCACGCGCCGCGCATGCACGGATCGGCCCGTCGCGGTCCGCCATTTTGTTTTTTGGTTTTTTGTGTTTTTGTTTTTTTTCCGTCACGCGCGCGCCGTGCATGCGTGGTTCGGGCCATCGCGTGCGCGCCGCGCATGCACGGATCGGGCCGTCGCGGTCCGCCATTTTGTTTTTGCTTTTTTTGTTGTTTTTGTTTTGTTTTTTTTCGTCACGCGTGCACCGCACATGCGCGGTTCGGGCCGTCACGGTCCGCCATTTTGTGTTCTTTTTGTTTGTTTGTCACACTGCGCATGGGCGGGGCAAGTGGGGTCTCAACCTGAAAAAGGTTGAGAACCACTGCCCTAGGGGAATAACGGAATTGGAAGGGACCTTGGAGGTCTCCTAACCCCCTGCGCAAGCTCTGAAATGAGGTAGGGTCTCCTGCTTGAGCAGGGCGTTGGATTAGAAGGCCTCTGACTCTGTTATTCTGAAATCCTCCAACCCCATTTAAAAGAACGGTCCTAGTTCCTGTAAAACACTTTGGTCTGCTGTTGGAACTAGTAACGAGGCCAAAGGAAGTGAATGTGGGGATTCTCCATTTTGACTAAGGTTGAGCTTGGCGTTCCCAAGCTTTTTCACAGCATAGCAAGAAGTTAAGTATCTTTTTGTCCCATTCGTGACTTCGAAGAGTGGCCACTTTTGACATTGACTGGGAAAAGGTTTGTTTCATTCTCAGGATTTTTTTTTCTCTCCCCATAGCTTCACCCCATCCACCAATGGAAGCATCTACAACTTGCAACTTACTTGTGCTCTTTCCTCGCTGTTGCATGAAGAATGATACTGGCCTCCATATCCCTAAGCGGGAAACACTAGGATCCACATAGTAACAAGGTCCAGGGCTCTCCAGCACCATGATTGCTTGCAAAAGAAAGAAGAATGGTCTTAATGAAGCCAAACCTGGCTTTCTGGATTACTTCATGTGGTTCTAATGACCATCCATTTATCTAGCTACCAAAATGCTTGAGGAAACAAGAAGGGCCACTTTCCAAATAATCTGGTCACAGTCTTTCAGGAGGCAATTAACTTCTAGCTGGGCTACCATCCTAAAATTGCAGATTCGGGAAATGAATGAATCAAATGGCTCTTTATGAGTCATCTGCTCAAGAAAGGAAACCACTCAGTCCACTCAATTCCCAGCAGGTGGCCATCCAACCTTTTTATCAACTTCTAGCAAGGAGAATGGAGCATTTTCCCAGCCCTTTAGAAAGTCTGCTACCGGTATAATAAACTCTCAGTAGGACTTTATTTTTGTAACAACTTTGGGAAAATAGCCGTTGCTAATCATCAAAAGATATGGAACACATGGCTTCAATACTATACCATCTTAGTTTCTTACTCAGTTGCTGAGTCCAACTGAACATCCTGTTTAAATGAATATGGACTGCTCTCACCCATATATACCTGATTATTCTTATCAGTCTTCCAATTGTTTGTGAACTGCAGCTCCTGTCAACTCTTAGCATTAGTCAAGCAAGGAATTGTTGGTGAGAACTAAAGTTCAACAGGTAGAGGGGCCACAGGTTGATCATCCTTCACTTAGATCAGGGGTCTCCAAACCTGGCAACTTTAAGAGTTGTGGTCTTCAACTTCCAGAATTCCTCAGCCAAACATACTAATTGAGGGATTCTGGGAGTTGAAATCCACAAGTCTTAATTTGCCAAGTTTGGAGACCCTTAAATTCAGAGGCCTTTCTCCGGGATTTCAGGCATACAAGATTTGGTTATGAATAAAGGCCACTTCAATCATAACCTCATTACACTGAGAATGTCTTCGGAAGAAGCCCCAACTGAGTCCTCCACCATGTCCTTAAGACCTCATTTTCTCTAAAGCGTTGAAAAGAGCCACTTAGAGTGGTGAATTGCATCACTGATCTGATTTCATTTGGGATTAGTTGAGGATTCTGTTTGAAATACATACGATAGAAATGTATTTGACACTGTATGTTTGCTTCTGCACTGGGTCTTTTAAACCCTCAAAGTTCTATTTTGATTTTTTCTATGAAGGTGAGAATAACAGAATGTAAGTTATGTCCTGGGCCATTACTCCCATTCAAATGGAGACTTTTAAAAAAAGAACCAAGGCGTTTTGGTCACAGATCTCCTGAGTTCTGTTCATTTTGGGCCTGAAAACATAGTACATCTCAGGAATACAAATTGCACAATACAAGCAAACTCTGCTTGGTGTGGTGATTAGGACACATGCATTCATGAGTAGCATGAATCAATAAGAATCCTTTGTGAGTTTCTTTAGGATCCAGAATCCTTTTCCCTGCTTACTTTTTGGGCTGGACTTCACACGCATGGTAAAAGCTGGCTCAGTATACTTAGTGAAGTCGTGATTCTTAATACCAGTACAAGGCCGTCGGTTATACTTCCCAGGTCCTGGACCTAAAAGGGGATCAAAACCATCAGCTGATCACGGAACTCACAACCAGAGAACCAAAGAACACTTTCCTAGAAACACAACAGGACAAGTGTAGTCACACTCAAAGTCTTGTCAGAAAGCAACAGGATTTGATCTGGTCATTCTTTTTAGGAAGCATCAATTATCTGCTCATCCAGGTTCTCTAGGGAACATCTCACTTTTCTTGCAAGCTCAATTTTGGCGACACTACTAAAAAACTGTGCCCTGTTGGGTCATCATCTGAGAGATATTTCCTTATCTAAACAAATAAACAGAATGACCAAAGTTGAGCAAAAATCCAGTGGGAGCAGGAGTGACTTCCAACTTCCTGCTGGCTTCCCCATTGAGTTTCCTTGTGAGAATCTGGCAGGGAACATTGGAAATCTTCCCTTCCATTCCCTTCCCTTCCCTTCTGGGCAGGCAGATAAGTGGTTGCTGCTAGATGGGGAAGGAAATGAGGGATTGCATGACTGGCTGGGAAACTGTCACAGAATGTTGAAAACAAAGATCACAGCAGCAGTGCAACAGCAGCCAGTAGCACTGAAGCAGCCACAACTTCCCCAAATTTCATTCCCTCAGGAGTCATGGGTCCCAGATTGTGGCTTCCCATTTGAGGTACTTTGATTAAAAAATTGTTGCCCTATGATGAACTGTTTTTTCCAGTCAGAAGTCACAACGAGAGTTGTATTAGTCTATAGTATGGTATGCTTTCCAAAAATTAAACATGATGTCTCCTTTCCTTTTCCTGTACTTAGTTTGTTAGTGGTCTCATCCCATAATTCTGAGCTGGGCAGATGAGGTGAATGCACAAATAAAGCAATGGGCTAGATATTGGATCCAATGTCTGCAGGCTGACAATTCTCTATTTGTGGAGACATCAAGTCTCCATGATCCTTTCCTGATCATTAGGAACACTCTTTTATTTCATCAGCTTTTCTTTTCCCATGGCACCCGACTCACCTTTATATTTGGCACTGATTAAGCCGTACTTTTTCGGTCCAACTGGCGCTGTAGCTGGATTTGGAGAGGAACCAGGCTTGATGAAGTAGGTAACTTTCTGATTGGTTTTTTTCAATGCAGATGTTGCCATTGGAATAACAACGCTACGCTCTGTGAGGAGGGAGGTTGTGAGTAATGCACCACTAAGTTCCCTGTGCATAAAATGAAATTGAAATGACTTGAGTACATGCAGATCTGGAGCCCCATAAGCTGGGGTCAGGGTAGAAGGGATCAACAAAGGCAAGTTGCCACCCAGAATGCTCTATGATCAAATCTTCACCCAACACAACAGGGTCGGGCTTCCATAACCCCCCCCCCCTGATTCCACCTCCTCTCCAAGTAATTGATTTAGTTCGGTACAAGATGCAAATCTTTCAGTATAAGCTACAGATATGAGCTGGGCGCCCTGGAATCAAGTAGCAACTGCTTAGACTAGGATAGTTCAGATACATTAAAGATCAGTTCAGATAAATGGGCGATAAATGTAGATAAGGTAAGAAGAAAAAGATTTACATGGGTGTTGAATATAATTTCAAAAATGTGAATAAACATAAGGTTGAAGGAGATGAGAGAGGGGCAGAAGAAAGATAGGGGAGGGGAGGAGAGAGGGAGGGAGGGAGGAGAGCTTGGAAAAGTAGGTATTTGACTTCTCCCTTTTTCATTCTCCAACCAATTTATACTGGAAGTACTTGCTGAGTTGTGTGATATACATACAATACATATATATACACCATACATTTCATGGGCGCTCGTGACTTTTTTGCCCATCCTGCAGCTGTCCCTCTCCTAGCAGCTTAAGACAAACCCACCATGTCCTCTCAAAAAAAAAGGCCATTAACAGAAGGTAAAGCCCGGATAACAACGACCCGAAAGTGACAAAGGAAGAAAAAGATGGGATCAAGGCAAAGCAAAAATGTGACTAGATGAAAGCAGCAATCATGGCCATGTGAGAGACAGCTCTGACAGGAATCCTGAGGGATGTTTCTCAAGTGGGAACATCAAACATCCTGCTGCCTCAGGATCACAAACATCCGCTCAGAATTCAACAATGGAAATTGTTGTCATCCCATGAGCTGACAGATCCCCAAACAGAAGGACGCAAGCATTTTTTTTTTAAATCAATCTCCTGGTTCTCTTTTTTTTCAGGAAGGGAGGGGGGAGGGAGGGAGGAAGGGAGAGTGAAAGGGAGGGAGGGAGGAAGGAAAAATAAAGAGGGAGAGAGAGAGAGAGATGGAGAGGGGAAGGAAGGAAGGAAGGAAGGAAGGAAGGAAGGAAGGAAGGAAGGAAGGAAGGAAGGAAGGAAGGAAGGAAGGAAGGAAGGAAGGAAAAATAAAGAGAGAGAGGGAGAGAAAGAGGGAGAGGGAGAGGAAGGAAGGAAGGAAGGAAGGAAGGAAGGAAGGAAGGAAGGAAGGAAGGAAGGAAAAATAAAGAGAGAGAGGGAGAGAGAGGGAAGAGGGAGAGGGAGAGGGAGGAAGGAAGGAAGGAAAAATAAAGAGAGAGGGAGAGAGAGAGGGAGAGAGGGAGGGAGAGAGAGAGGGAGAGGGAGAGGGAGAGGGAGAGGGAGAGGAAGGGAGGGAGGGAGGGAGGGACAGTGTCAAAGATAAGAAATGGACATTTCTTTTTATCCTGGCACTCTGAAAGAACCCCTTCCCAGCCATCTTGAGCTACCCAACCTTGACAGATCTCTGAAAATTCAACCAGCTGGAACTGGCCAAGGCTGGGCAGGGAGATCCCTGGGAAATCCAATGGACCTTGAGGCTTACGCTATGGAAGAAGCCAGATGGTTCTTGTCATTAATGGGGAATGAAGCTGGGGTTGTTCTTATGACAACCAATTAAAATAACCGCTCTTTGCCTCCTTGGGGTACTCTGCTGTGGAAGCTTTTCGGCCTAGCCGGGAGGTGAAGCGGGTGATTGATTGGAAAGAAATCAGTTCTGAAGCATCTTTCCAGCACCTTCCCCTGGATCTGCACTCCCACCAGCTACCTTGTGGAACATCAACAGTTCCTCCTCTCCCCATTGGCTACCTGGTTGCTAAGGCAACAATGATGCAGGCTGAAAGGCTAACTTGTTATTCTCATTTTGCTATGATTCTGGCAGAATACGGCCGAAACTGCCCTGCATCGAGAGCTCATGGCTGGGCCTCTTCCTTGCAATGAAC